>PVJL010005630.1:0-20645 GCA_004026885.1 Lyroderma lyra
ATATGAGTGAAGTCATACAGTTCTTTGTTTTTTCTGTCTGGCTTATTTCACTTAGCATGATGATCTCCAGGTTCATCCATTTTGTTGCAAATGGCAATATTTCATCTTTTCTTACAGCTGAGTAATATTCCATTGTGTATATGTACCACAGCTTCTTTATCCAGTCATCTGTCGCAGGGCACTTTGGTTGTTTCCATGTCTTGGCCACTGTGAACAGCGCTGTGATGAACACTGGGGTACATAGGTCTTTCTTTTCTCAAGAGTTAGTAGACAATGGTCCAATTAAACCCACATGGTAGCTCAGTGAGGAGCTAAATGTGCTCAATGCGGTGCTAAATGTGCTCAGTGAGGCTGCCACTTAAGGGGTGAGAGAATGGGAGTAAGAATGGGGACATGGTCAATTTCAACACATCAAATTTGAAGTGTCTGCTCAAAGTGTCATCTAAGTAACCAGTAGGTAATTCCAAATCTACACCACCAAAAGTTGTTCCAATGCGTTACTAGCCAAAGACAATTCAAAACAAGGAGAAATTATTTACATTAATGAGGGTGAATAAAGGTAGAAAGAGCAGAGCAGACTAACATAATCCTGTATGTGGTAGGTATTCTTTGTTTTCTATATCCTGCTCATTTTTTTTTTCAAAATAATCAAAATTTTATTTGGAGCATACATTTCCCACTCTAAAACAAACAAAAACAAACAAAAACAACAATAGAAAAACGAAGAATTGATTCCCTAAGTCCCTCCAAATGGCAATAACCATGTGACATAATTCTAGTCCATAATATTTAAAAAGATGTGTTCTGGGTGGGGATTTCAGAAAAAAAAATGTATTCTTAATGGAAAAGACCAAATTCATCTGCCTAATTATCCTGATCTTCATTGTTTTCTCTTAGTGTTCTTTGAAACATTAAAATGGCACTAGAGATAAAACAACCAACTCAGAAGGAAACCATATGCTTAGGATCATGAGTGAAAAATAGATGATGCCCAGAAGCTGGAGAGCCTCAAACGGTTACTGTACAAATTTAGGTCATCAGCATCCATTTTCTTGTTGTGTGACAAAAATAATTCCACTGAGTTCTTCAAGATAAAAGTAATAGGTTCTTCCTTTGCCCTACCTACTTCTCCCCTTCTGACAAGAATCATGTGGTTTCTGAATCAGAGAACATATAATTTACTACAGAATATTTTGGTGTGGGTTCTTTTAAGCCCCAATCCTCACAGATAACAATGAAGGCGTGAAGTTGCCCTCTGTGTGTGGCAAGGTTGCACAATAAGAGAGGAGCTCCAAAATTATAGCCCTCAGTAAGTACATGAATCAGTTGACACAACTTCCCCTTCTCCTCTCAAGAGATAGAGAGCAACAGATTGAATACTTTACTCTGGAATGCAAACAAATACTCCCCACGTGAGGAGGGAAAGGTTTTATAAAAATCAAATAAAAACTATGGTCACTGCACAATTGCAGAAATGATACTGCTGATATCTCACAATGCAAAAATTTAAGTATATAATATATAGATATTAGATTTAGTTGTAGAAATTCAAATAATGAATTTTTTGTTGGGAAAATTGGAAAAAGATTCTCCAGGTTTAGTTGTGTGGTTTTAGTATAGAGCGTCTTTAGTAAAATGTTATTTGGGAAGGTTTCCAAGGATGGAAGAAGCAACACTCTTCAAAAAGGCAGTACTGAGGCCCCTAGATTTGGCTTTTCTGGCAATATTGACAAAGGTATTTTGGAAAGAAAGAGAGAAAAATTGATACAATATTCACTCCAGGTGACAGTACAGTTCAGCAATTTAGAATTAAGTGGGGGAACCAGGGAAGAATTTTGGAGGGAGGAAGGAAATACATGGGCTAAGTTATACTTAAAGTTTTCAACTTCAGCATGCAAAAGAGCATTAAAGTTTTTAAATACCGATCATTGCATTTGCTATGTTATCTGTGTTATCTGTTGAACCCTTTCGGGGGTATCTCAGATTCTGCAGTATCCATCTTTAAACTATTTTTACTTGTATATGATGTATGTTAGTCATTATTGCTTCCTTTACTTTTAGGACACATAATTAGGTCTACCCTAACCAATTGTTCTTTTTTATTTTATTACACCCTGATAGATTTTTCCTCTGTCTGTACTCAAAATTGAAGAAAATAATGAGCATCTAGCTTGAAATCTTTATTAATGACAAAATGAACATTAACACATGCTCTAAAAGTATTAGTTCTATCTCTAATATCGCTCCAAATTTTAATCCTCCAATAAAATTGAAAATTCTTCAGTCTTTCATTATAATCAGAGGGATGTATCATAGTTAATGTCGTTGCATTGTTAATATACCTAGACAAGAAATATTATTTGTTTTTATCACCCATCAAATAAAAGAGCCTTTCAAAAGTAATATAATTCTATTAAAATGGAAGCAGCAAGATTCTAGAACTCTGTGGAAGATAACTCATATTTTTATTTTCTTTGTTTTGCTTTCCTTATTTTTTGTTTTTATTTGTTTTATTTTTAAAGTATAGAAATCTTTGTAAACTAAGCATATTTGTACTTATATATGGTGTCCATATCCCTGAATTCTAGTATATAGACAGTATGCAGACATATTGAAAAATTTCTATGCACTAAGACTCAGCTTCACATAAACCCTACTTTAAAGTCCTGTTGTATTTAAAAAGACAAATAAATAGTGCAACAGCTGTCAACCCCCACTGGTAATCTGTTTTCAGGAAAGTGTCATCATACTGTCCAAGAAATAATGAGAAACTCTGAAAGTATTGTGACTTAAAAGTTTTCCAAGTACTTTTAATATTTTACCAATATGCCCACTCAGTTCCTAATTATTTTTGGATCCTGCTGAGTAATTTTCTCAGCTTCTTAGTATGGTGATTTGCATTCTTTCTCACATCTGGGTTCTCTTTCTGCCTTTTATTTATATTGTTTGGATTGATATAGGAGCTTCAATCTTCTCTTTTTAAGACAAGATAAAACTTTTCTTAAAAATGAAAATGTTCTGCACACTTGTAAGTTGTCTTTAGACGTCTTATGTTCTCATGCTTAAAAATGCAGCAGTAAGCATCGCCTTGTTTGGTTTTTTTTGTTAGAGAAAGCTGGCTCATAGATATTAAAAAAAAATGCATGCTCACATTTTTAAAAGAGGGAATGTATACGATTTATTTTAGATTAGATGGATGCTTTCATAGAATGTCTAATAAAATTTATTTTTCTTCTGAAAGCGTTTCCAATGAGACGTAAGGCTACCTTTTCCAATATAAGATTAGACTTTATCTCTTGACATTGAACAGTGGTACAACAAATCAGAAATGATTTCAAACATACCAAGATGGAAGCTAAAATGATGATGACAATGATAATGATGCTATTTACAAAAGGCTGTGTTTCTTTTTGTTAGATATGATATATAAAATTAATATTAAACGAGATTACTATGCTTCAATGATTCAATACTAGAAAATTGCACTAAGAGTTAGAAATTATGATCTCATCTCTAGCTAAGTTTAGGAAATTCCATCTTAAAGTCAATCCCCTATTATCTGCTAAACTTATAATTATTTATGTATTTTCTTGGGTATTACATAATTTATTTCTACTGACAGGGAGTTATATATGCCCAACAGTCACACCTTTTACCTTTTTTCTTTTTTTACCAGTATTGAACTAGTTCAAAGCATAGAGATAAAATAAATTTTAATAAATAGATGCTGAATAAATTGATAAATCTCCAACACTGAAACACATATTCATATGTATGGCCATTAAATATCAACATTAAATTACTATCAATCTCATCAGTAGTTTGAACATACAGCAAAATATTACCTTTAGAAAGATTTCAGTTCTAAGGCTCTATATCCTATCTTGGACAAATGTCCAAAACGGTTTTTCTCAAGGTGCCTCTCTGTATAAAATACTCAAATATAGAACTAAAGACTTTAAAATTTCATGGTAAACACTCAAATAATAAACCATTTTGAAAAAATTTAACAGGAATGTATAAGCAAGTACTTAACTAGTCTGACATTGAAATTACCCAAGGACTACAGCATTTGCAGCTTCAGGGTGGAATTATAAAAATTATAGAACGAACTCAAAGCCATAAAAACAGTTATTAGTAGATTTAAGTATCCCTGTAAAAACTCATATTCTGGTATTTGTAGTATTATTATTAATACATATTGTAGTGAGTTATTAAATAAAATTAAAAAATTATGCTTGACAAATTTGTAAGCCATATTAATTAAAGATATATATTATAAGCCCTAGAACAACCACTAATTTTTAAAAGGTGTGAATGATAAGCCAATATTTGGGATAATACAGAATTATCAAAACTGCTGAATAAATCTCAATGTAGGAAGAAAAAGCAAGAAAAATTACAAAAAACAGAAGGCATTAATAAATACTACCAAGGTGGTAGGTTTGTATCTAAATATATCTAAAGGAATCTGAATATAATATAAATTACTATATTAAATATAAAGGTCTAAGCTACCACATTAAAAATAGGAAAAAAGAAAAGATTCATTGGTTACCAAAGAAAGACCTGACTATGAAAACCCACTTGAATTATAAAGACATGGATATACTAAAATAAGGCAATGGAAATACATACAACATGTGCATGTCAATTATTTATTAAAAAGAGTATTTTTCTTCATATATTTTCTTGGAACCTTTGTCAAACAAAAAAAAACAAACAAATAAAATGTATTGCTCATGTAAATGCTGGTCAAGTTCTAGACCCTATTCAATTCCATTAACCTCTAAGTCTATTTTTTTTAACGATACAGTAATGTTTTGATAACTGTATTGTAAGTCCTGAGATAAGGTAATCTAAGTTCTACACTTTTGTTACTATTTTCAAAATTGTTTGGCTAACACAAATTTCTTTAACAATCGTTGTGCTAAGTCCTCTACCAATGTTGACCTTTTGCACACTTGACATACTGGATTTTTTTTTTCTCTCCTACATCAGATATTTTTTCTTTGTAAATTACCTTAATGACTTCTTCTATATTAGATTTCTTCTTTGTTTTGCTAGAGTACATACATAATTTTAGTTATAAAAGTATAAATATATTTATGTTGGAGCTTTGATAATATTTTCTAGTAACTTCTAGAATCTATTTTGCTAAAGAGAGGTCTACTATTCATTATATTTCATTATTTTGGGGTAGTTCACATATTTACTTTCGTATTAACTTCTTGCTTTTGAAATATATCTCAACTTTAAGATCTTTTTTTCTATTTATTTCTTTTGTCCATTCCCTATTTTGCTGCTTATTTTTTAAAATAGCTTATAAAATTCGAGTTTATTTTTATTTACATATGAAAGAGTAGGTTGATTAATAGAGGTATTGGTCGTCCCTTCCATTACTCTGCCAATTTTCCCCCCTCAACACATTTGCTTTCAATTTGTGTTGTGCCTGGGGCATTTTCATGATGATTCATTTAAGGGTATAAATTGGGTCACAGGCATATAGATGTGTCCAAATAAGAAGAATATGTTTTGGGTATTGACTTTCTAGTAGAAACACATCAATGCAAGTTAGATCTCTTAATAGTAGTTACAAAGTTATTTTCCAGTCTAAGCCTAGGGCTAACACAAACTTTATTAACAGTTTGAGTCAATTCTTGCTATGTCATGACCATCATTCCTTTATCAAGTTAAAAAAATAATCTATCTCATACTTCCCACCTACGCAAATTTCTCTGATACTCCCTCTCATTTATTAAAGACTTAGAGATATGACTTCATGTTTCTTTACTCCAGGTTCAATTTCTCTTGTACATAATTTTCTCTCTATATGGATGGCCAATCCAACAATCTGAAAAATAAAACTCTACAAGTTATGGGTAATTCCAACCTATTCAATTTTCCCCCACATGTCACACTTTGAACAATTACTTTGCATAAACTATAAACTGGAACAACCCATATCATTTGTCATTTAAACTAGGACACTTGTGAGAGTGAAAATTGGCAATAATAATTATTATGCCTAGAAAGCAAGTATAAACGTGTCCTTTCCTGGACACCTGTGATATATGGTCACTCTCTCATGAACTGATCCATCTCCAAATATGATTGATGTGATGTTCTCTCTATTTGTAAACAATCTCTTGACTCACTAACTATGGAGTATCCAAGTAATATCTCAAATGAACACAGCACTTGAATTAAAAACAGGAACAAAATCTTATAGGCATACAAAGGTTCTTTGGATTATGTACGAGTGAACATGTATGTATGATCGACGTTACCAGCACTTACTCTGTGTCAAGTTGAAGCTTTCTGTATCACTCCATTGTCTAGTGGTCACTTTCCAACAAATTTAGAGTGGGTTCTGGGTCACCATAAAAGCAAACTTCAGTTTTCCTGTGATGAACATGATAATCAACAATTCAATAATAAATTCTTCCATTTTAGGTGTTTTTGGTCACTAAACCACATTAGCTGTTCTTACTAATCTGCTGAGTCTGGTTTATGGTGCCCAAAGAGTAATCCTATAATGGAAGTATTTGCTATAGCTCTCAGAAGTCTGATAAGCAATCGTGTTCTGGTTTTGAAGGATTAATTGAGACCAAAAGAGTAGAAAGACTATGCTGACTCAGCTGCTTTTTTCCTGTTTCCTCTGGAAACTGTCTGTTGTCACGTAGAAGAATAATGGAATAGCAAAGGTGATTTCAGAAATAAAGATAAAAAGTAGCCAGTCAAATAAAAGTCTTCACCTTTCTAACAAGGTGATTTCTATGTCAGAAATGTTTACTGTATTTCTCACGTAGCCCCAGCTTCATGGTCCAAAGGAACAGGCTATAAAAGGCAGGTGGTTTTTTGATGAAGAAGGAGCTGAATTCCTTCGTTAAGGCTTTGAAGAGCCCAGAGAAATTTAGCCCACTCATCTTGAGTATAGCTAAATCTGTAGACAGGAATCAATTGATTGTCAATATTATGGAAAAATCAATGATGTGATTACAGGAGGTAATATGGGTTTACCTTCCTTTCAATGTTTTACAACATAGAGATCCATACTTTTGCGTTTAGGTAAAGAGGGAGTGAAAGTTCAGAAATAAGAAAATGATATAAATATTATTTTGTTTGTTGATTTTGTAACTGCTTATAAGCTTGGTGAGAATGTCAAAACCACCAAAATCCTGTGTTCTCTGGAGTGATTGCTAGCTAGGTGAACTCAGACAGAGGTCCTGAAAGCAAAAAGAAATATGCTGATGCTGTGTCCTGGACAAAGCAGACTGTATGGAATGGGCCGGGGAGAATATTTTACTTGGAAGCTATTTCCAGGGAACCTGAGCACTAATGGGTAAGGGTGGCAATGCATCACCTTGGTGGTATGTCGTCATCCCAGATGGTAGCGACATTGCCATGGAATGGGACAAAATGAATTATGTAAGTGGTAGGGATAGTGCCAGTCTAGAGAATCTGAAAGATAAATTATTTCTTTCCTCCCTCTTGGTTTCTCTGCGTCATCTCCAGTTCAAATGCATTCTTTCTATATCTCCACTTGATTTTAGTTAACATTTTCCTAACATCAATACTCAGCTAGTGACCGAGATGAAGCACCAGAAACTCTGAAAAATGACATACTGCATCTCACACCTTGGACTTGGTGCACCTTAGATTTTCTTAGACTTCTCAAGATTTCCCTTGAACTTCTTCGTGTGTATAAACTACTGTGTTTCTAAAGTACATGTGTTTTTATTTTCTAGATTCAAAAAAAAAGTCATATAGCTGTATTATTTTATTTATTTTTATTTTTATTATTAGTTTCAGGTGTATAAGACAACATCATGATTAGACATTTATATACCTCACAAAGTGGTAACCACAGCCAGTCTGCTACCCACCTGACACCATACATAGCTATTACAATACCATTAACGATTTTCCCTATCCTAAATTAACTCTTTCTGATCAACTTTTTATTTCATAACATAGCACTGAAGCAAGAGGAATTGTAGTTATGGGTGGGGAAAGGGATATATTTGACAATGTATTAAATCATAAAAATATAAATGTACATTTAATAACAATTTAAAGTTCCTTTACAATAACTTATTAATATACTGACATATGACTTATTTACCAAAAAAGATGAAAATAATTAATATTCAAAAGACTCAGAACCAGAATAACACATTTAATTGCATAATATCCTTTTCCATTATCTGTATTTTCCTGGCTAGTGATGACTAAAATTTTCCCTGAGTAAATATTGTCAATAAACTTTCATTTTTCTCTTTTGGTAATCAACTTTATTATTTCTCTCATGGTGTTTTTCAGATTTTAATATTAGCCATAATGCCGACATTATCACTAGTAACTTCCTTTTATTAATTAATAATAGAAACCTGTTGTTCTAAATTGGAGTACTAAGGAAAACATTATTTGCATAGGCATAGTGAAGTAGTGATTAGACTAATCAAAATTCTCTGATTAGGAGGATACTTCCCAGTGTCAATCTCTGGTAATTACTTAAAAACCATCATATGACATGATATTTTAATTGAAAATATTGTTGCCTATGTTTTCTTAGTTGCTTCACTTCCAATGAGTATATGACTGTGCTTGCTACTTCAGAGTTTATGGATGTATTCTGGATTCTTCACGTCTACAACCAGTGACTCTGTATTTAAGTATTTTCTCTGAGTCTCAATTGCCTACTTTTGTATTCAAGGGAATGCTGTCATTCTTTAGTTGGAAAGACTCCGGAAAAAAATACTAAGTATTTCCTTTTATTTTTACACTTGATCTTAGCCAAAAGTCTGAGAAGCAATATTTTTCCTCTTAGTTTTAAGGGAAAATAAAACATTCAAAAACCCTATAAATCTTCTTCTCCATATTTATATAAGCGAAGAACACTATGTGCAGTGGGACATAATTATCTCTGTTTCAGACAGAGAAAATAATGTCAGAGGCTGTAAATGAATATTCCTTAGTTAAATATTTGCCTCTTTTAAAATTTCTGGTCTTGTATAGAACTAGTGCATAATATATAATACTTTTTATTTAAAAGTAATGTTCTGAATATACCAATACTCCTATGCCACCGTTACTCCCAATGTGTCTTCAGTGAGAAAGTAAAAGCTGGCAAACTGGACTTCGTTGTTCGTCATCACACATCAAATTGTGAGCCTATGTGTTGGTAATGGATGAACATCTTTATTTTCTATTTTTACAAGTGACAAAGTTACTTTAACTTTATAAAACTATCATTTGTAAGAAGACCACCTATCATGGTCTTCTTGTTTCTGTATAAGGATAAGTCATTCATCACATTAATTTCCTGTCCTTCTACCCTATGCCCTTTGTAAGAACTTCACTACAGCATTCGTATGCCTCACTAACTAACATCAGCCATGACCCTATTTCATTGGAAAATTCTTACCACCCTATGAACTTGCTCCAGGATTTCCAAAACAAAATAGCAAACCAACACCTGCTCCCCTGCAAACGCACACTAGTTACCACTTCATTTTTGTCTTCACCATTTACAGGAAAAAATGCTCTTTCCATTTTCTCAACTGTTTTGGATTCTTTTCTGAAGCCCTTTTAATTATATTCCCCCACCCCCCCAAAAAAAAGAAAACACATAGAAACTGCTTTGGTTTGAGCTGTATATTGACAAATGCAATAGTTTTTTTTTTTTTTTTCTGGGATCATTTACATAACCTCTTACTCACATTTGATCTTCATTTTGAAACTATCTACTATTGGCATCCGTAATAACTTCTGATTGAAATTGCTCAAATAATCATTTAAATTATCTTACCTTCCAGGAAAACCATATTATGCTCTATTGATATACTAAAGAACATACCTAGAGATTGGGAGTGTGACACAGTGTTTGATTCTCATAAAGGTGATATTACAATATGATCAGCTCACATTGTCCCCTTTTCCTAGCACATATTTATCCACAGTCATATTTCTAGTCATGGTCATTCATTACAAGTAGGCAACGAGTAGATTAAATTGAACCTATAGATGCTATTGGGCTCAGAGAGGTTTATTTCTTTCCTACTCTGTAGGCTGATATATGAAGAAACATATTAAGATACATAAATTACCATCAGACTTGATCCATATTCTCAGAATTCTAATATACATTAAGAAAAAATAAATAAAATAAACATAATCTGCATAACATATAATATGTAACCCAAAACAAATTTGATATATTCTTGTTAAAATTAAATGTATTTCTCACAATTATTTTTCCAGCATCAATGCATTAAAGTATATAAAGATTAATTATAATTATAAAGTTATATAATTTTAAGGAAGGCAATGAAACCAAATATTTAAATCATTAGATTCAGAACGATAAACAACAGAAAAAATAAATCTGCACTTTCCAATAATTACCTTGTTAGAAATAATGTTAACTATTCATTTGTTTTAGGTAGAAAACCCAGAAATGTTTGAAAATTATTAACATCTGTCAAGCAACAAACCTAAAGGCTACATTTTGACAGCTGTTTCTCAAATTCCTATCTTTTTACTTGAAAATCAAAATAAATATCTGTTCAATAAATTAAATGTTTTTAATCACATTTATAATTTCAAACATACCTTTACATTAGAATTTTATCTTTTACAATTCAGTTGTTGTACCAATATTTTCTCACATTGACAAAAGAAAAGTGTGGTAGAATTGTTTTATAATGAAATGCAGTTCTGGACTGTTTAGAATGCAATCAAGTGTAACCACTGCTCTGTCCAACTATTTTATGCATGTATATACACACACAGATGCACACACACACACACACACACACACACACACAGATAGATAGATAGATAGATAGATAGATATCATAATACATATTTTTTCAAGACAATTAGAAAAGTTATAAAGCACAGACCTCTTTCAAAGGTAGGCCAAAGCAAGGCCGCAGTCCTGAAACAATGATAGAAATTATCCTTGGTGGAAAATCACCCCAGTTTCCTCACACTTCAGATGGGAAAGCCCTGAGGCTGGCCCTACACTGTCTGCCAGAGGTCTCCAGGTGCAGTTACACCTGCTCATAGATGCCATCTGTGCTGCCTTTCTTCTTTACAGTAATTACTGCCTGAACAAATTACTTGCACCCAAATTCTGCTTCTGCTTAGAAAGTAGAAAGCCACAAGAGGACATTGCTCTCACCCTAAAACAAGAAAACAGCAAAATCAGCCGAATCCTAACTTTTCTCAAATCCATCAGAGCTGAGGTTGTAAGGTTATCAGGTGAAGGAGAGTGGCCAGCCTCTCCAAGGAGAGGCAAGACGGAGCATGACCAAAAGAGGCAACCATCCTAGAAATGTGAAATAACGTAACTAAAGTTTAAAAAATTCCTAAGTACCAAATGTTGAATAGTGCGACAGTTTGAAATCTCTGTGTCCCAGATACAAGTGAAGTTCACTTCCTTTACAGTCATTTCCACTTCTATCATGAGATAGATTAAGGACAGGACAGAGACTGGGGAGAGCACCAGCGGGTGGACAAAGGCTCAAAGCCCTTGGGACTTCGTGGCATGAGCCCTGCCCACGGCCTCACTGATGGATTGATGAACCTACAATTTATGATACAAAACAGGCTCCAAGCAGACACACTGTAAGGGGAAAATTGGTATCCCATTATTATCAGTTTTTATTTAGATATGTATTATACTAAAAAGTTATTTTTTATCCCATATTAAAAATCCATGACAAAAAATTTGTTTTAAAGTTTGAGATCATCACCCGTTTTGGTTGGGAACATGTAACATTCATACAAAAAAGTGTCCATTGGGAAAGGGAAGCTAGAACATAGAAGCCTATTTTATCCAAAACTTTAGAAATTCTTTTGCTATAAGTAATATGCAGTTGAACTCAGAAAATCCACTTTATTTTTATATGTCATTACGAAATAGAAGAGAAGTATCAACAAAGTAGAATAAATCATATGGTTCATACAAAACCTCAACTCTGCCCTGTGGGAGTCATGAGAGTTTCATTTTCACCCTGTTACAATTCACTTGGCATTTATTCACAAATCTCTTTAACTCTTTTTTTTTTTTTTTTTTTTGGTTGGTTGGTACAGATTGTTGTATAGAGATTTTTAAACATATCAAGAATAAATGATTTCATAAGTGTTACGTTTAAAGAGTGATAAATGGGTATTCGTCATGAAACTTAAAACTCAACATGGCAGGCAATATATTATAATGCTGATAAAGCATGTTTTTGTATTCTGCTTTTTGTAATATCTTTTTTTAACTACCACAAAAATAATAGTATTTCTGTTTCTGAGGCAAAACTATAATACTCTCAGAAATCCTAATTGTGATTTGGAGAAGAAACCACACGAAAAGTCAAAATCTGGGCAGGAATGCCACCATTTTAAATTCTGAACAGATAACTACAAGTTTTATATTTATTATAATAACTGTACACAACAAAGTCTTATACAATACTTACCTGGTTTTAGACATACTGAGTGAGCATCAAGAGACTTACTTTTGACAAATCCCTTAGAAAATGCATTTGTGAAATAACATTATGTCCTCCTAAAAACCATGTAGTCCCTTGATTGATACGTTATTTGCACATGTACTGTTCAGGGTTTCCCACACAATCTAAAGCATATACGCTCTGCTTTTTAAAAAATGTCAATACCTACTAATTGCTTCCTGAGTAGATTTTGGTGTTATTTCAATGAAAGGTATAATTTAGCAAACAGATATAGCAAGCAGCAGATAAAACAATTAGTACAAAGATCTTTTGTGGAAGAAGTGGCTGGCAGTATACCCGCAGTGAAGGCTGAATTTGTAATTTAGAAAACAGATTTAGCAAATGGCAGATACAACAATTAGTCTAAGAATCCTTTTGTGAGAGAAATAGTTCACAGTATAGGAAGAGAGAAGATACATTTGCATAAAAATGATATGTCAATTTCACTGAAAAGAAAATAATTTTCCATCTCTACCTTTTAACCTTTTCTTTTCCTTACGATTTTCTTTTGTCTTATTACAGGTGGTCAAGGCATTACGTTCTTCCAAAAGTCATGACATAAGCAATACTGTCTCATGTAGTAGCACCACTAAATTTTTAATGACTAAAACCACTGTGAATATCTATTAGGTTGTGGAAGGAAATGAATCACTTTCTCTTTTTCCTAATGGGCCTGTATTTCCTTGCTCATAGCTTAGACTTCACAAACAAGAGTCACATATTAGTCACAGTTAAAAATTTTGGAAATCCAAACCAATGTGGACTTACAATAAGAGTAACTATCTCGGATATTACCGACTTCTAGGGTTCTAATATAGAAGCGAATAAAATATTAAAATAGTACAAATGGGCCAAAAAATGGATTCACAGTAAATGTTATTGGATTGCATTAGCTTCAAAAATTTTCACCTTAGGAAGGGATGTTTGTGGTATGAATGCTGGATCCTCAGGGACAGGACCCTGTGCAGGTCTAGGATTACATTGCTATTAAGGGACCCTTTCAATGACCAATGATATTCATTAAGGCATTAAGCACATACCAGTGAAGAAGGTGTTACTTTCCTTCAGCTTGAGCAACACTCTGTGAAGTGATAAGAAGTCCTCCAAAATCCATGACTGTCGCCATAGACATCTATGACATTGAGAGTTATAAAGTCATTGGACATTATGCTGTATTAAACAGCTTACAGATTTTATAGATGCCATGTCAGACATTCATATATAGAACTACTTTGTTTAATTTTGATGTGCCCATTACCAATACCCTAACATTTTTATTTGATCATATATTTAAACAACAAGCCCTTGTGGATGATGCTACAATTCTTTATTATGAGATCACAGATGATAGGAAGGAGCTCACAGACCCAGAGTGTTTATAAAATAAATGTTACACACATACACTTGCAAATAATATTTATTTATATAACTCTGCAAATGAAATCTACTCAATTTACTCAATTAAAAAAATCCCATAACAAAAAATTCCTTGCATATTTCTACTCATTTTCCAAGTTCCACTTGTTACTCGGCCTCAGTCTAGCATTTTGCATTGTGTTGTTCAATGTTACTGTTTTATGTTTATGGACATATTTCTTTTTCCTTATAAAACCCATGGGAAAGCAATTTCTCAAAGGAGGGGTTGGCACATTTACTGCAAGGGTTTGCAGGAAATTTAGTCTGTGTTGAAACTATTCAACCCTGTTACTGAACTGTGAAGGACATCTTAGACAATAAGTAAAAAATGGGCATGATTCTGTATTAATAAAACTTTATTTACAAAAAGAGGTGGCAGACATAATTTCACCCACACTAGCCATATTTCGTCAACTCTTGCTTTAGAGTCATTAACTAATGTTAACTTGTGCATATTCATTTATATTATATTCACTCTGGAAGAAGTCTCATTGACCATGTACTTAGAAAGTGATTGCTCACTGTATGCCAACTCTATGAAATATAAATTTGGTATTGAATAACAATAGATCTTCCAAAATATTATCTCTCAATTTTGTGAAAAATATTCCAAGTCTTCTTGCATTATGTGATAATGGAATAAATTATTTTACTTAAAACAATTGATATATTAAATTTATGATATATCAGATGATGTAATCATATGTTAAAGCATATTTATTTAACACAATTTCAAATTCCTATGTAAGCACAATCATTAAAATTTTGAAATAGAGAAATTGAAAATAAAAGAGATTGTAAAAATAAATTTATCCAAACTCCATGTTCCACAGAAAAAAACAAACCAACAATGCTATATAGTTCATAGTTTTAGGGAAAGCAAAGCTGAGATCTGATTATATTGGGTCATTATTATTTTACTATGTTTTTCTAAATTACCATTTTTCCTCCAAAATATTAGTCAGTTGCTGATGAGGCAAAACTTTTATCCATCAACAGCTTACCTGATCAAATATTCTGCTTACACAATTGATCGAATAATAAAGTTATTTTTTCTTACATGTTATTCTTTTATCTTTTTAGTAATTACTTCATTTCTATAAGTCCAAAGTCATTCCATTCTTTAGTTTTATGATACTATCATTTTAGCCTTGTTGTAAATACTCTATTCATTCTCAGGACTTCTACAACAGTTTGTCTTTACTATTCTCATATGATAGCATTTGTGTTTTCTTATAAATTTTCATTTGTATATTTTACCTCCACTGCTGAACTCAAAGATCTTAGAGATCAGAATCCACATATTACTATATTTATATCTATACATCACCTAATATGACCATTTATTTCAAAAGTTACTATCTGTGGAAAGCTGAATAACGTCATCCCAAATATGTTCACATCTTAATCACTAGAACTAGTGAATGTATTGCTTCACATGGTAATGGCACTTTGCAGACATAACTAATGATATTGAGAGGAAGGGACTTTTTGGATTTTCAATGTGGCCTCAGTATAATCACTGGGAGTCCCTAAAAGAGGGAAGCAGGGAGATCAGAGTCAGAGATATGATGTTATGATGGTATGAAGATGTTATCCTGCAGCTCTGAAGATGGAAGACAGAGCCACAGGTTAAGGAATGCAGGTAGCCATTAGAAGCTAAAAAAGAAAAGGAAAAGAAATTTCCCCTAGAGTCTCTGGAAGGGATGCACCTTGTCCTCAGGACTTCTGACCTCTAAAGCTATATAATAATACACTGTCATTTTAAGTTATTACCACTTCCTTTGTGGTAATTGGTGAGAACAGCAGTAAAATATAATACATTAACTTTATTTAATTTATATATCTTTAAAAATTGAGGTGCCTTTGAAGTTTGAGTAATATATCGGCTAGACCAAGATGTAAGGCAGAAGAAAAAGTTATGACAGAACATAAGCCATGTGTAAAGGTAGATAGCCATTCACATTTAGGTAAACTCAAGTTGATTTATCTCCTTGAAACAAGTGGTATATGGACAGAGAATAGTAGAATTTGAGCTAGACAGTTAGAAGATGTTTGATTATTATTTCGACCATATGCACTAAAAGGAAAGTTTTAGGTTTCCTCTGAAAGCTATTGAAAGTCATTGAAAACTTTTATGATCAATTAATACAAAGTGAGAAAAGCAGGAACAAGTAGAAAGTGTAAATGACCCTTATTAATTCAAATGGTGACATCAACTTTTATTGAAGTCATTAGAGTGGGGGATTCTGTGAGATTGAATATACTTAAGGGACGTATCGATGACGATGTGTGGAACTTATTTGGATCCTAATTCAAATAAACTGTAAAAGAAATATGACAATTATAAGACAGTTGGAAATTTGAACACTTACTGGATATTTGATGAAATTAAAGTTATTGAGTTAAAATTTTCATTAAAAATAAAAAAAAAATCTAGCTTAAATAGAAATTTGAGATAGTATTTCATGAAATACAAGAATTTAAATATGATAGTTATACAAGGAGTGTGTATGGAAAATGAGAACTGTGTTAACCCTTACAGAAAATCAGAGAAACTGTAAGAATGGTTGTGTTGTTATGCTGCCAGCAGACCCTACCAGATAATCAATCCATCAATTCGCAGATCCCTCTAATGACGAAGGATTCTTGACCCAAAGTATACCAGACATTACATGCACATCCATCATGAAATACAGGCTCTCTCTGTTATAACTAACAAGTGTATTCTCACCCTACTACCCAAACTTGACTTTATTTAATTCCTCCCTCAATAATTTTTGTACGAAAAAGGATCTAAATACCTGGTAATGGCATATAGCTGTGCCCATCAGAAGCCTCTTCTACTTACAAACAGAAATGCTGTATGTAAAAACAGTAAAAGTAGGTTTTGCTTGTTTCTCTTTTAGATGAGATTGATGAGTTGGTATGCTGGGGAACAGAAATAAGCTTAACAGTCCCTTCAGCTTAGTGATGATTCTGATTTCATCCATAATTTATTTCAGCCTCCTTGTCACACAAAAAGTGAAGTCACAGGTGTGAAATGGGTAATATTTCATGATCACTATGTGTTTAATATTTTCATTCAGGCATCAGGATATGCCTTTTAAAGTAGTTCTATAATAATAGAACTTTGTCATTTGCTTTATGTAAACAGTGAAAAGATTATTAATAGGAAAATATATCTAAACAAATTCACTCAATTACAAAAAATACAGGTGTTTAATTAACCTAATATCTAAACATATTATGTGTTTTGAATTGTGATTAATTAAAGAATGAGAGTTATGTTGATAAAACTTTTAAGAAATAAGAGGGAATAAGAATCATCAATGACTTAAAAAAGGAAAGAACATGCCTTCATGAAAATAGGAAACTGTAACATTTAGAGAGTCAATAAAAATGTTTTACTTCACTGAGTTATAATGTTGGATCTTCCAGAAGTTTCTGTAAGAATAAAACTCAGATGAAATGCATAGGTTTAGAAACACAACTCATTATTTCTGAAATTCCTGTTTTCTACAATTAACTGATTCTTATTCTCTATTTAATTGATAAAATATTTTCAATGGGAACTTCAAACATATTTAGACATTTTGGACTAGTAATGATCAAAATTCTAATCTGGGTTTACTAAATTGTTACATTGCTTACTTTTAAAATTATTTTCTTCTCTTCGATGAATGCATTTCTTTTTTATTGTTTTATAAAAATATTTTAAAATTTTAAAATTACAGTTCTCATATTATTTTCAGGTATACCATGTAGTGATTAGATTTTTATACAATTTATGAAGTGATTACCCTGATAAGTCTAGTACCATTCTGACACCATACATAGTCATTAAAATATTATTGACTGTATTCCCTATGCTGCACTTTATATCACTGTGACTGTTTCCATAACAGGGAATTTGTACATCTTAATCCATTCCTCTTTTCACCCATCCCCTTAACCCTCCTCTCATCTGACAACCATCAAAATATTCTCTGTACCTAGGAGTTTTGTTTCTGTTTTGTGTGTTCATTGATTTTTGTTTTTAGATTTCACATATAAATGAAATCATATAATATTTGTCTTTCTCTAACTTATCTCACTTAGCATTATATTCTCTAGGTCCACCCATGTTGTTACAATGGCAAGAATTCATTACTTTTTATGGCCAAGTAATATTTCATTGTATATACATACCACATCTTTTTTATCCAGTGGTAGATTGATCAACATATAGGTTGCTTCTATATCTCAGCTATTATAAATAATGATGCAATGAACATAGAGGTGCATATGTCTTTTCAAATTAGTGTTTCATGTTTCTTTGGTAAAATACCCAGATGTGGAATTGTTGAATCTTATCGTAGTTTTATTTTAAAATTTTGGTGGAACCACCATACTGTTTTCCATAGTGGCTGCACCAATTTACAATTCCACAGTACATTAAGGTTCCATTTTCTCCACATCCTCACCAACACTTGTTAATTTATTGAGATAAATGTTGCAATGAGATATCTTGTTACCATTTTAACTTGCAATTCTCTGATGATTAGTGACTTTGAGCATATTTTCATATGCCTATTGGTCATCTGTATGTCCTCTTTGGAGAAATATCTATTCAGGTCCTGTGCTCATGTTTTAATTAAATTATTTTTATGGTGTTAAATTGTATAAGTTTCTTTATATTTTGGATATTAACTTCTTGTCAGATGTATCATTGGCAAATTTCTTCTCCCATTTAGTACACTGTTCTTTTATTTCATGTATTTTTTTTGCTGTGCAAAACTGCTTTAGTTTAATGCAGTCCTATTAGTTTATTTTTTCTTTTGCCTGCAAAGATATATTAAACACACACACACACACACACACACACACAACTAAGACTAATGTCAAAAAGTTTACTGCCTATGTTTGCTTCTAGGAATTTTATACTTTCTGGTCTTACATTAAAGTCTTTAATACAGTTTCAATTTATTTTTATAAAAGGTGTAAGAAAGTCATCTAGTTTTATTCTTTATTGGCATGTAGCTATCCAGTTTTCCCAACACTATTTATTGAAAAGATTTTCTTAACATTGCATATTCTTACATTCTTTGCCATAGATTAATGGATCATATAGTCATGGGTTTATTTTTCTGTATTCTCTATTTTGTTCCATTGATCTCTGTGTTCATTTTTATGCCAGTACCATGCTGTTTTGATTACTTTTGCCTTATAGTATATTGTAGTATCATACCAGCTAGTGTGATATATTTAACTTTGTTCTTTCTCAAGATTGCTTTGACTATTCAGGGTCTTTTGTGCTTCCAGGTAATTTTTAGGATTATTTGTTTTAGTTCTTTGAAAAATGTTGGTATTTTAACAGGGATTGCATTGAATCTATAAATAGCTTTGAGCAGTATGGACATTTGAACAATGTTAATTGTTCCCATTCATGGGCATGGTATATCCTTCCATATATATTGTATCTTCTTCAATTTCTTTGTTCAGATTCATATAGTTTCCCAAGTATAGGTCTTTTACCTTCTTCGTTCAATTTATTTCTAGGTATTTTTTTATGAACTTTAAATGATGTGTTTTTTTTTCTTAATTTCTCTTTCTGATAGGTCACTGTTGGTGTATAAATGTATAACCAATTTCTCAACATTAATTTTGTATTCTGCTACTTATCCTGCTACTTCACCTAATACATGTGTCTGTTCCAATATTGTTTTTGGTAGACTCTTTGGGGTCCTCTAAATATAGTATCAAGTCCTGTAAAAATAATGACAGTTTTACTTCTACTTTTTCAATTTGAATACTTCATTTCTTTTTCTTGTCAGATGTCGTGGCTGGCTAGGAGTTCTAATACTATGTTGAATAAAAGTGGTGAAAGTGCACCTCCTTGTTTTGTTCCTGATCTTAAAGAAATATTTTGATGGAAAGAGAAGTCACATTAGGTGGTGAACTTATTATACATCAAGTTGACAAGGCACTGTAGAATTGTATGCCTGAAACCTATGTAATCCTTGCTAACAGATGTCACCCCAATAAGTCTAACAATAAAAATGAATTAAAAAAAATAAAGAAATATTTTTAGCTTTTCACAATTTAGTGTGATGTTAACTGTAGGTTTGCTCTATAATGCCTTTAATACATTGTGTTATGTTCCCTCTAATTTAACTTTGCTGAGAGTTGTTATAAATGCATGCTGAATGTTGTCAAATTCTACTTCTATGATTATATAGTTTTTATCCTTTATTTTGTTTATGTGGTATATCATATTATTGATTTGTGGATATTGAACATACCTTGGTTTCAAAAATAAATACCACTTGTTCATAGAGCATGACTTTTTAATGTATTGCTGAATTTGGTTTGCTAATATTTCGTTCAGGAGATTGGCACCTATATTCATCTGAGATGTGGCCTGTAATTTATTTTTTATATTGTCTTTATTTGTTTCTAGAATAGAACAATGGTAGCCTTGTGAAATGAGCTTAGGAGACTTCTCTTCAATTTTTTAGAATGTTTGCTAAAATTCACCTGTGAAGCCATGTAGTGCAAAACTTTTATGTGTTGGGAGTTGTTTTATTACACATTTGATTTTTTAGAAGTTATTGGCTTGTGCAGATTTTCTATTTATTCTTGATTCAGTCTTAATTGTTTGTTTCTAGGAATTTATTAATGTCATCTAAGTTGTCCAATTTGTTGGCATATAATTGTTCATAGTATTTTCTT
>PVJL010005630.1:20745-105328 GCA_004026885.1 Lyroderma lyra
AGTCTGGTTAGTGGTTTATCAGTTTTAGGTTTTTAATCTTGGTTTCATTGATTTTTATATTATTTTTTAGACTTTTTAAAATTTCCAATTATTATTTTCTCTCTTCTACTCACTTTGGGCTTTTTTACTGTTCTTTTTCTAATTTTTCTATTTGTAAGATTAGATTTTTTTTTTTTTTTGAGATTTGTCTTATTTCTTGAGGTAGGCCTGCATTGCTATGAATTTCTCTCTTATCACATTTTTTGGGCCAATGTGTTTTTATTTTTATTTGTCTTAAGATATCTTTTGATTTCTCCCATGATCTCATTGTTAATCCATTCATTATTTAGTAGCATTTTATTTCACCTCCATGTGTATGGGTGATTTCAGTGTTTTTCTTATCATTTATTCCTAGTTTCATACCATTATGGTCAGAGAAGATGCTTGATATGATTTCAGTCTTCTTGAATTTATTGAGGCTTGTTTTGTGTCCTAACATGTGGTCTTTCTTGGAAAATATTTTATGTGTACTTGAAAAAAGAATGTATATTCTGCTGCTTTGGAGTGAGATGCTCTGAAAATATCAATTGAATTTATCTGGTCTTAGGTGTCATTTAAGGCCATTGTTTCCTTGTTGATTTCCTGTCAGAAGATCTATTTATTGGTGTTAATGGAGTATTAAAATCCCCTGCTATGACTGTAATACTGTTTATTTTTCCCTTTACGTCAATCAATTTTTGCTTTATGTATGTAGGGTAGTAAATGTTCACTAGGGTTATCTCCTCTTGTTCTGTTGATTCCTTTATCATTATGAAGTGTCCTCTGTCTTTTGTTATAGTCTTTGTTTTAAAGTCTTTTTTGTCTGATATAAGGATTGCTACTCCCAATCTTCTTTTAAAATTTCCATTTGTGTAACATATAATATTTTATCCATTTACTTTTAATCTAAATGTCTATTTCAATTTGGAGTGAGTCTGTGTAAGTAGTTTAAGTATGTGTCATTTTCTTATTCATTCAGCCACCCTTTGTCTTTTGATTGTAACACTTAATCCATTCATATTTAAAGTAATTTTTATAGATATATAGTTATTGCCATTTTATTATTCATATATATATATATATATATATATATATATATATATATATATTTCATCATCTTGTTAAAGAAGTTCCTTTAACAATTCTTGTTGGTATGGTGATGATGAACTTCTTTAGCTTATTCTTGTCTTGGAATTTTTCTGTATATTTTTAAGCTTTAATGTATCCTTAGTATCTCCCAAATGACTGCAACATTGCATTTGTTCAATACTTGCTGTTTAAATAACTTGAATGGGTTGCGTGATAAATAGGGAGATTATTTCAGAATACTTATAATAAAATGACCAGGAACTCAAGTTTGGCAAACATATCTATGATGATTTGGTATCATTCATAACAAATAAATTATAGGACAAATTAGCAAGTGAATGGCATAATTACATAGTATATAATTTTTTTTTAATCTTGAATTTACATCCATTCTATTCCCAGTTTTGTATAATTTCCAGTCCCCCACCTCAACATCTATAGTCAGGCTGTGTTGAAATATAAAAGATTCTTATTAGCAATAAGATAGTTCATAAGATAGTCCCCAAATTAATTATATGTAGATACTAATTTAGTCATTCCTAAAATGTTAGTGAATAGCAGAAGGTATTGCTGTCAATTGGTGATGTATATATGATCGTATTTCTTTTCCAATTGTCACTAAGTTGTATGAATTGCTTCTGTATTTTTTTTTTTCTCACTTACACAGCTTTTTTTTTTTCCTACTAACTTTTTTCTCTTCAAGGCTATCTATAGTGTGTAACAAAAATTTTCTATTCATGGAAAAAGAAAGAGGATAATGTAGTGTGATATTTATCACTTAACCAAATATTGCTCTTGACCATAGGGTGCTTGGAGACATTTTTAGCTATTGAAAGAGGTGCAAACTAAAAAAAAAAAAATTGAAAAAAGATAGAAATAGATTGTTACTCAGATATCATCAAGTGTAATCTTCTCATTTCACAAATATAAAAAGAAGACCCCAGACACTGATTGACCTATCAAATGTCATCCAGTAATTTAGAGGAAAATGATTACTTGAATTGTTCTATCAATAAGTCAGTACTCCCAATTGGTATTTTTACCTTTATGTCCCTGCAATGTAACTTGGCCTATTTTTCAGAAAATTCTCTAACTTTTTTTTATGTTGTAAATAGAATTTCTTTCTTCTGTACTGTACACTGTGATCAAGAACTAAGAATAAAAGCTCTTAATAATTTGTAGTTATTTTAATTTTCTTATAATTGTATAATTTTCCTTACATTAATAGGCAATGTGATCTGTCTCTAATGTTACTCCTTAATACCCTAGTGGATGAGACAACTACTCTTCTTCACATGTGGAAAGATACTTCAGCCTTTTAACTCATCCTATTACCAGCTTGCCCAATAACATGAGAGATGGCTGAATGGAAAGACTAAAATGCCAAAAATTTGCAAGAATGTGCCTATAAAGCTTTACTATCTAGTGATTTAACTGTTAGCCATACTTGTTATTTAAATTAATTTGAATTATGCAAAATTAAAAACATCAGTTCTTCAGTTGCATTAGCCACATTTCATGTGTTCAATAGTCATATGGGCCTGGTGGCTGCTATAATGCAGTGGAGATATAGAATATACCTAATATTGCAGGAAATTTCATTGCTCAGCAGTAATCTAGACATAAATGTGAGTGAACCTATACAGTTTGGAATAAACTGTAGTTTATATGAAAATTATCTACCACAAGCACAAAACTGAGTGTTCCCTTGACATTCCACCTGGCACATGTTAAATGCTCATACAACAGGGTAGAGAAGGCAAGCTCTGAAAGAAGCTCCAGTTCATCCCTAGAATCCCCCTGTATTTTGGTATATTAGGTAGAGAGGATAAAATATTTATCCCGCAGCTGCATGACAAGCTTTCTTTGGGTTCATTAATTGAAGATCACTTTAATCAATTCTTTAGTGTTCTCACTAAAGAAGAATGAATGTGATAAAACAAGTCTCAGGTGCTTCTTTATGGCTCTTTCTTCTTTAACTAATTTGTGAGTATTGCAGTGCCACAAGATCCAGTATTCGCTTTTTGTTCTTTTCTAGTTGCATTTACTCTCAACATTACCTCATCTCTCCCCATGCATTTAAATGCCATTTAAAGAGGATGATGTCCACAATATTTTATTTACTCCTTATCTTCTCTCTGAACTGAGACTCAGATATCTAAAACAATATTCTATATTTAAGTTTGATGCCAAAAAGCACTTCAAAATCAACATGCCCTTAACAGTTATTTGGATTTATACATCTCCAAATATTCTCTTTCCTTTTCTCAGTGCACGAAACCTGAAACCAAGGCATCATGGTTGACACCTCTTTTTTTTTTTCATTCTATGGTACATATCCCAGTATTCAATCCACCACAGTCTTTGTGCTCTAACTTCAAAATTATACTTCTAATCCATAACATTCCTCCCATTACCAATACTGTCAAACAACTCTGAATTAAAGTAAGATTGTCTCTCACATACTAGAGTTCACTACTATCTGCTCTGCTAAATTCTATTCTCGCTCCATTCCAATCATTGTCTATAGAGTAGACACCTAAACCTCCATAAATTGGAAAGAAGATCAGACAATTCTCCCACTTTCCGAATGGCTCTCAAACTCCTTCTGGTTTACATATCTTTCTATTATCAGGAAGTTTGACTATTTTTGATATCATCTCCATCTCTGCACTCTTATTTCTATTTATCAAGCATGGTTTATAACACCTAGTACATTTTGATGAGACTAATTTTGGATCTAAACTCTGGGATGTATTAAAATGCTATTGTTTTAAACATTTAAGTTGTACACATGATTATGTGTGCCTATTGTCTTGTTATTTTAGTAAGTTATGCTTTCTTTTTGTGGCTCCTGTATGTGGAAGCTACTTTTGATCACTAAATCTAAACCTGATTCCTGCAGAAGATCCACAGTTATTTAACTCTGTCTTTCATTTAAATAATAAATCTTGGACTGCAACTACAAGTCAATAACATCTTTCCTCTAATATTATTTATTTATTGTGACTTAATGTCACTGGGAAGTAAAAACAGAAGTTCTATAAATGCTTAAAGTTCAGTACTGATACACTTCTTATACTTTGGGGGCACAGAATATTAGGTTTGCAAAGTATTTTTAGCATGTGACATATTTGTACTTAACATTAACTATGGTAATGCTGAGAAGTAATCACTCTGATAATGTGCAGGTCATATTTGTGAAAACTAATGATGCCTGCATATTCCCAAAGTATGTCAGTTTTTTAAAATGAATGTATATTTATGAGAAGTGGGTGTAGAAGAATAAGGGTAACAGCTGCTTTTTAATCATATGTAGAAATTATGATTCTAATCTGTTACATTTAGTAGTACAATGCCTTTGAAAGACTGTAACACCAAGTATTCGTTTTACTAAGCAATTTTGCACAATAAGCATCATTAAAATAATTCATATTCTATGTTTCTGAAACCAGATTGGAGTTTGCACTCCCCCCCCACCCCCACTGGGCTCATTTTATTGCCTAACAAATGGCACTAGCAAATAACTTCAAGCTTGGCTTGAGAAAACAAATTTACCTTTGTTTTCTTAGCTCTTCAAGTTAGCCAATCATGTCCCTAAAATGTGGGTAGAAGCCTTTACTCTGGAGAAGAAATATACCTAGGGTGGAAATCAGAGATTAATGCCTTCTTTCTTCAAACACTTCAGTGAGAACATATCACTGTTACTAATTGCAAATCTCTACATTGAATGTTAAAATGTTTTTGGAAATGGTGGCACTATTGACAGTAGCACTGCCCATTCACACATTTGTGATTATGGTATTAATATGTAAGAACTGTCTGGAAAGTATCCAGCCATATAATATGAAAAATAGAGGCATTTATGGCTGGGGTTTTTCCAGATAGCCCTTGTATATTATTTTAAAGCTTTACTTAACACTCAGAATTTCTGGATAAAAAGTCATCCCTATTCACCATCTGAGTCGCATAAACTTAATTTTAAAAAATTGTTATTTTAGAAATACATCTAAAAGGAAGAATAATGGGATATTGAAAATCAAAACCATTAGAAATTTTATAACAGTTTAAACATAGTAAACACGAATGCTTATTCCAAATATTCTTGGTTTTAAAGATATATGGCAATTTGGCAGAATAAGGAATTGGGCATTTTCTGTAAATGAAAATAGAAATAATAAAACAACAAAAATGATATCTAAAACAACCCCTATATAGTAATAAAAATCAACTAAAGGCATTCAATAATTTGGAAAGTAGCTATTTATGAAAAACTATAGAACTTTGAGAAAGAATGATGCGGCTCTGTCACATTATTGCCTACAATAGCTTCTATTTCCTATGTAGCTCTATAATATGATGGTTTAACCAGAGCAGGGTGGCCTTAGAAATCAGCAGCTTTCTTAAATTAGGGATGTCATACCCACAGGAATTATTAATAATAGCAACATCATTGACAAATAATGAGAAAAATGAGAGACTGAAAAAGCCTCAAATTGTGGTTCTGATTGAAACAAGCAATAGCCACGTAGCCAATTACATACCAGGAAGCCCCAGAAAATCTGACAAGCAAAGTAGGATTTGCTAAGCTTAACAGACATCTCTGGCAGACTGAAATAGCTATACATAGGCACAGGAGAGCCCGGGAGGACTGTCATCTACATATCAAACACATCACTAGTGTCTATGTAACTGTGTGCACATGCAAGATAGTGATGTGTAAAGGAGAAGCCAGGGAAAACTTGAAAATGACTTGAAATTTGAAACTTCTCTGCAACTCAAACAAATCAATAACAAAGGGTGAAAATCTTACCAGCTCAAAGTTTTTGAAAACAACTTCTAAACAATCATTGTCTGACCAGTAAGGTATGTAGACACAGAATGACACAAAACTGTACTACTACTACTGTTACTACTACTACTACTACTACTGCTGCTGCTGCTACTGATGATGATGATAAAAATAATAATACAGTGATATCAGGAGTTACACACTGTGGGTGAGACAGTTTTATGGATGCAATCAGAATTGCTAAAATATAGTGGCATAAAAGACCAGTTTTCAACAACCACTGCTACCACCACAAAAAATAAATATGAGACATGAAAAGAAATGGAAAAATGTGACCCATACTCAGGAAAAAACTGTCTCTGCAGGGTGCAGATGCTGGTCTTTGCAAATAAGACTTCAAAGGAGCTATTATGCATAGATCTAAAGTGTGAATGTGAATGGAAACCATGCTTAAATAATTAAAGGCAAGTATGATTTAGATGACTCAACAATAGAGAATACTAATAAGATACAGAAATTATAAATACGATGAAATGGAAATTATAGATTTGAAAAGTATAAAACAAGTTAAAATTCAGTTGAATGGAATAAGATATTTTAATTAAATTTTAAAAATGTACCTACATCATTTATTTTTTCAAAGCTGCATAATTATTTTTCTACAAAATCATCCACATTTCAATACACCTTAACCAACACTGCACTAGTTTTTGAAATCTATCTTTAAAACAATCAGTAATTTGTTTTTGAAGCCATCTCCTCAGTGCAGATTTCACCCCTTCATCACAGATGAACCGAATTACCCAGTGTCTTACTGTACTCACAACAATGCATTGATCATCATAAAGAGCTTGCATTCATCTGTGAATTTCATTTGGAGGAAATTTTTTTGCTGTTAAGAATTCAATAACAGCATGCTGTTTGAATCAAAACTCTGAATACTCTTTCATTTCGATGTGCATCAGGTGAAAAATGTAAGCATCTGTGTGTGCAAGGTCAGGAATGATGAAGGGGAGATACCATGTCACTACACAGAACTGGTTATATCCAGATATGGCTAATGTAACAAAAAAGAAATTACAGTGGAGGCAAAATTTGTCAGCCCAACCTCATCTATTGTTTTCTTCTTCTTCTTTTTTTTTAATTCAAGTATTGTGATTCATAAAATAATACTACAAAGTACTGGTTTGTATTGGATGGTTTATAACACATATACATATAATGTATATGACAATGGCAGCAGAAAGGAGAAGAGAAGAAATTAAGCCATAATGAAGAAAACTCTCCATAGCTTAAAGAAATAAATGTATTATTAATTTTAAATAAATGTGATACTTTAAGTGCATATTACTGTCCCCGGTATAATGATTAATAAAATAATTTTTAAAATATAGTAAATTTGAATACACCTTACTCCAAATAAGAGTTATAACTAGCCAATAAGCCCATGGAAAAAATGCCCAACATAATCTTACATTATAAAAATGCTTATGAAAACATGACACTACTTCCTCCCTAACAGAGCTATAATAAAATGATGTCATTCTTTGAGGACACCGTCCAGACACTTGATACCAATTTAGTTATGCCAGAATGCTTGAATATTCACTTCCTAGGGCTATTGTTACAAATTACCATAAACTGGGTAGCTTAAAACAAGACAATTTTATTCTCTTATTGTTCCAAATTCCAGACATTCAAAATCAAGATATCAGCAGTACCAAACTCCATATGATGACTCTAGAAAATAATCTTTTCTTTTCTCTTCCTTTGTCAGCTGGTCTCAGGCATTCTTTGAATATGTCACTCTACCTTACCTATAATGGCAGCCAGTTATACTTAATGGAAGTGAAACAATGTAGTATCACTCATGTCCTCTCAGAATCCCGAACTTAACGATACAAAACCCTATACAATACTGTCTCATACAAGGGCACCATTTGTTTGAAAAAATTGCTACATTTGGCTAATGACCGTGGTGCCATTTATACATGCCATATCATTAGGAGGCAGCCAGAAAATAGAAAAATGGAATATCCTTTTGGAGCTAGAGTCAATATGTTAACTAAGAGGCAGTACCAACGAATGACCACGGTGTACGCATCCCATAGCTGAATAAGTGGGTGGATGGAGGATTGGCTCGTCTCATCGTAATTCACTTTCCCCACAGGTGAAGTCATGAGCTCTGCTAGATTAGAGGTTCTGGCTCCCAAAGAGGAAAACTAAAATTACAGCTAAAAAGTGTGGGAAGGAAAAAGTATGCCAGCAATATTTTTTCTAGGTGTTTCAAGGCTCTGTAAAAACTATTAATAAACTATTTTTAATAAACTATTGCCTGCCAAGGGTAATAAAAAAGTCTGATTCATACCACCTGGAAACAGCCAATGTGGGACACCTGCAGTGTTCTGGAGGAGTTATGTGTATGTGTTAGGGCCTCAGGGTCAGTGACAACATCAGAGACTGATTCAACAATTATCTTGGATTGAGTCTCTTGGTGAATTTGGAACTTGTCACCTTCTTGTAGACTCACTGAAGGAACAGACTTTTGTGGGACCTGAGTTAGAGTTGTACGAGGAGTGGACTATGGCAGAAACTTCTGGTACTCAAGACACCTCCAATTTGTGCCCTTCTCCTTTAAATGAACAGCTCTGTCCTAGCACAGATTCTTCAGGCATGCACCACTCTTTTTTCCACTCTTTCCTGTGGTTCTTGTTTATTAGTGTAAAAACTCACTCAACCTGGTGATGTGGAAGAGTTAATATTTCACAAACATCAACCAATGGGTCAGAAGACAGTTAATGAATACTTCAAACTTTGTTCTTTTAGTTTACATTTCAAGAAGATGGACTATATACTACTTAGGAATTGCCAATAAAAACGAATTTGGATCGCCCAGGCATTGTCCTCAATAACAGATGTTTATATTGACTTTTCCACCTTCTTGTCTTTACCTGTCTCTCATTTTTGCTTTCTGAACTCACCACCATGCCTAAATTTCTACTTTCAGCAGGAACACAATTTTCTAAAGTTATAGCATTTCATCAATGACTACAATAATTACTAACAAGGGTTAAGACAATTTGTGCTTAAACTTGCTTTCCTTTTTTTCAAAAATAAATCTACTATTTAATTCTGGTAACCATTTCTTTTAATGAGCACTGTTCTATAAAAGTAACTCCAAAACATAAAATTGAAAGGCCAGATCCAATTTAATCATTCACTGCAATTGCTAGTTTCATTCTTTTGGGAAGTTCTATAAATATAAGTGATTGCATGAGAATTTCTCAGGTTCAGATTTTAGTTTTACAACCACCTACTCATATTCAAAGGGTTTCCAACATAAATTGCCATTATGATTAATTGTTAGTTATACTAGTACTCTATGGATCTGGAGATAATTACTTTCAATCTGCCTTGTATTGCTAGTTATTATTCGTATCTGAGATGAAACTTATAAACTTCCCTACAAATTTGTTCATTTTTCAGAAGCAGAGGAGGATCAGCAGATAAAAGATGTAATACAGTACAGGGATATCATTAGTCTTGGTGTATTTAAATGCTCAGCTACAAAAGTTCAGAATATAATATGTATTATGTTATCTATCATTATTACATTATATATACCACATTTCTTATGTATTTATCCACTGATGTCATTTGTGTTGCTTCTACTTCTTGGCTATGGTTAATATTGCTGCTTTAAATATAGATGTGCAAAAATCACTTTGAGAATCTGATTTCAATTGTTTTTAATATATGCAAAAAAGGAGATTGCTGGATCATATTATAGTTATATTTTTAAAATTTTGAGGAACTGTCATATTGTTTTTCATTGTAGTTGTCTATTTTGCAATTCCACCAGCAGTGCTCAGAGTTCCAACTTCTCTACATTTCAGCCAATACTTGTTATTTTCTGTTTTTTTAATAGTAGTAGCCATCGTAATGGATATGAGGTGGTAGCTCATTATAGTTCTCATTGGCATTTTGTGATGATTAGTGATGTTGACCATCTTTTGTTGTTCATTTGTATATCATCTTAGGAGAAAAGTCTATTCATCATTTTTTTGTTTTTGAACTATAGGAGTTCTTTATATATTCTGCATATTAACCCCTTATCAGATATATGATATACAAATATTTTCATTACAGGTGTTGTTTTCTCACTCTGTTGAATGTATTCTTTGCTGAACAGAAGTTTTTAAGTTTGATATAATCATTTGTCTGTTTTTGCTTTTGTTGCCTGTGTACTCACTATAATTTTTGTAAATTCTTAAAATAAAATATGTAGGATTAAAAAGAACATAATTATATTAAGATGCATTAATCAAAATACTAAAATATTAAAAGTACATTTATGTATGTGTTCATATTGCTACATATAATAAATTCTGTGGCACAATGAAAAATGTAAAATATAATAAATGTAATTGTATAAGCTATTATGATGAATTATGATATAATGAATTTTATATAGTATGTAATTATAGACCATATTACATTATATCATATTAAATATTATAATAATAAAATATAATAAAAATAGTGATAATTGTAAAGATGCAAGCTTTTGGTTCCCCATCCAAGTATATGGATGGAATCCCATTATAGGCTGCATGATAAAGAACTGCTTCTGTACTGCTTGAGTACAAGATCCAATTCTAACAGCTTCTATAAAAAATCTGGGCACCTCATCTCTTGCACCCTATATCCCATCACAGTAAAGAGTCTGCCACCCAAGATTGATCACAAGAGAGTCCCATACCTAAGAACACAGGAAACAATAGGTGCAGAAGACAGGTTACATAGTAGAAGAAGCAACTTTGTCAAAGTGCCTATCAAAACCCCTTTAGCTGCTAAATTATTATGCTCACAGCAATTAATTCAAATTACACATTTTAAAATTTTATAAGAACTTTGCTAATACTCATTTTCTCATAGATTTTGATAACAAGAAACATGAAAATATAAGGCCATTTGCACAACAGGGATACATATGCTTAGCTAGAAAAGCCCCATATTAGCCATTAAAAAAATAAGTTCTTGTAAGAAAGAATATTGATAGAGGAGACGTAACTCTCATTCCTGGGAAACTGACTCAGAGAGAGATAAGAAAAATATTGAAAAGACCAAAGTTTTCATGCTTTATGAACCAGGAAAAATGGAATGAATTAAACACAAAACACAAGGAGCTTCCCCTTTTGAATGAAGCAGAAGACATTTCTTAGGTGGTCAGTTGCTCTAATAAACACGATCTATTAATTAAAGCAAGACTCTAGCAAAATGACTTTTATAATGAAAGAAAATGGTTGACAAGAAATAATAAATGTGTGTCAATGTGTGTTTGAAAGCTTATAAACACAGAAGCAATATTTTCAAAAGAACTTTGTAAAAATATAATTTACAGGATTAATTGAACTGTGAGTAGACTTGTTAAGAAGAAATTTAATTGTTTTTGACCTACTTTAGCAATCGAGACTTTCTTGATATTCTGCCTCACTCTTTGTGAGATTTATTTCCATTTTATATGTTTTTTGTCTAAAAGTAAATGGTTGAATAAGTTAAACTTTATAATTTGTATTTGAAATTTAACTAAAAGGTGTTCATAATGCTATAGGTTGCACCATTTATCTATATATTTATGCACAAAAATACAAGGCTGTCTGGAAAGTATTCAGCCATGTCATTTGAAAACTAGAGGCATTTATGGCTGGATTTTTTCCAGACAGCCTTCATATATTACGTATGTTACATAAATATATATTTCATTAATAATATCTGTAAGGTAAGTAACTTTTAATTTCCACAGACTTCATGGTTAATAGGCAAATTTATTTGGGGTATCTATTGTAGGAAAAAAGCAAACAAAACAAAAGTTAAGCAGACATATTTAAATAATTTAGGCCAATACCTTTGATGTAACCTTTGTTCAATGACATCTATTTCACTTTAATTAGGAGTAAATTTTCTTTCAATGGGTGACAATGCCTCTACATAATTGTTACACATTGCACTTAGTAGATCATATTTTAGGTGCACTAATAGAGTTTCTTCTGGAAAGAACCATTCATTACATATGTAACTTTCATATTCTGTACATTTTAACAAATCATGTGGGTAAGAGTTTGCTCTTAAGTGTGTGTTTGTGTGTGTCTCTGTGTCAAAGTTTCTTACAATCACTTTTACAAAGAAATTAATTTTGTTTCTGAACACCGACAACTCATCTTGACTTTGCATATTGTCTTTTTGATTCCTTGGCAGAACTTACGATATATCTGTTCAATAAATGTATAACAATATTATATTTTGAATTATATTGTTGAACTTCTTCATCAGCTTTGTCAGTTGAGCATGAGATGAGAGGTGCAATACAATAGACAAAGAGTCTATTGGTTGATGAGATTGATAAAATGATAGATGTGTAGATAGATTGATCACTGGGAAGCTGGATGATATTACAGAAGTATGGGGGAGAGAGAAAGAGAGAGTGAGCAAGGAAGAGATGACAATATGGTGTGTGAAAACTTAGCTTCCTAAAATCCAATTTCTGGATTGGGATTACCTCAGGTAGAGCCCTGGCATTGTCACTGACTGACTCTGCCTATGGGCAAGTCAGTACATATTTTCTAAAGCTATTTTTCTTTTCCAAATAAAAATCATCATAATAATTAAAAATGACATTAGAAAACCAATCATTCAAGGTGAATCAATATTATTAAAAATCATTATTATGTGTCAGGGATCAAAACTGTCATAATACTTGTTGTGATTCCAGTGATCATTACTATTCACATTACTGGCTACTAAAACTAGAAAACAAGGGTTTTCAGAAAGATATGGAGGTGACTGGTATACTTTTTGAGGCATTTCTGTCTTTATTGCCTTAATTTCTTTTTGCATTATTTCAAAGACCATACATCCCTGAAAACACAATGTAAGAAGGCATTTCATTTTGAGGAATGAGAGCGTAAAACATGCAGTCTTGATCAATAAGAAGAGGAGGGAGGACTAGAAGGAAAGAAATAAACTTGGAAGGGTGCCCATCAGGAATTAGTTGTCTTTACACTTACAAGTGTGTTCTCAAGTTGATATGCAGGAGCAGTAAGCAGGCATCAGAGTGAGAGAACAGATTTTTGTAGATGATATGTTTTGAATGATTAACTTTCTTTAGAGATAAGTGTATGGACATATTCAAATATGGGATCGCTTGTCAGCCTTTCGGCTAAGATCAAGTGTAGTATCAAATATGGGTTTTCTGTCTGTGAGAGAAAGGTTTAGGAAAAAAATAAAGAAATGCAGGGTTACAATTATTGTTTAAAAACAATATATTGAGGATTCCACAGAAACTTTTAGAAATGTTTGGCAATGATTGGGGCAAGAAGGGCCTCCATTTATACAAACTCCTCATTCCATGTGGAGAGATTTCAGCCAAAGAAACATTTCCACTTCTTTGGTGTGCCTCTTCGTCATGGAGGTGAATCATAGCTATTGGTTTACATTTCTTGATTGGGTAGGGGAAATGTATTAAAACCAGCAAGCATTAGGGTACTACTCTTATTCTTGTTTTATTGCTCTTCCCCTCTTAGTACTAAAACTGGCTAAATGCACCAACCCTGCAGATACTCACTTTATCTAGCCGAGATAGCCTGGTGGCAGCATGGTGTTGGAAGCAGTGACAGTTTGCAAATACTCTGGCCACAAATCTGCATATGCACTTTAGCAAGAATTTGTTTTTCTGTACAAAAGCTGATACTTTAATTCAATATGAGTGTGACAATACCTCATTTCTCAAGTTAGCAAATGTAGTCAACACTTAGAATATGGAGGTAATATAAAGTTCAATATGTAAGGAAGAAAAAAGCTTGAAACCATGTTTTCATAGAATAAAAAGAATATGTAAACACAACTGAAATAAGTAATTATATGATGAAAAGATAATAGCAACCTACTATAAGATTAATGAATATTATTGAGAAGATTATTTAGGAAATAAACATTTATTTTTTTATTAATTAAAATAAAAACCTTTCGTGAAATGGAAAAAAAAACTGTAAGTGTACATAGAAAAGTAGCTGCATATTTAAAAGAGAAAAACAAAAATAAAGCAACATAAATTAAAAAACAAAGCAATTTCTATACCTGGGCAACACTGACAAATTTGAATTAAGGAAAAACACAGAGAAATAAAAACCAGAGTAGTAATAAAAGTCAGATTAACCTAAGATTTCTTTGCTGTAGGTAGAAAAGACATTAGAAAACACGGGGCAACATTTTGAAATTTTAGGATAAAAGTTTTTGCTACGATACTGTAATATTAGGATAAAGTTATTTTTCATGTCACTTCAGAAAATCTCAGGTATCCCATATCTCAGAAAAAATCTAAGAAATAATGACTTAGGCTAGGCCTAGGCCTCTGTCTGAAAAGCCTGAGTTAGAAATTCTTGTAAAGACAAATCTTAAGGTTGTGTCCTGAGAAGATCAGTTGAGCAGCTGATCTGGGCACTATCTAAACAAGGATGAGGTCTCAGCTAGAGGCAAGCCTGAGCCAGGCAACATAGGACAGTCTGGAGTGCTAATTGCTCTACAAATTTGACCCACTTTGAGGGCATGCCACTGGTCTTTTACAACCCTGTGTTAGAGACACATCGGATGAATGGCTGTTCAGGGAAGAATGGCACCATATCCTCCTGGGTGAGACACCTCTCCTTACCTGAGGATCATACACAATGGACATAACGGGCCACCCTCACCAGGCAACAATCAAAGCAGTGAGAAATAGGTACCACAGCTCAGTGAAGGGGCTTTGAGTGTGTCCAAGGTATCCCTATACGCCCCCTCTCACAATGCTCAGGTGAACTTGTCACATTTGTACATTTAAATGGGTTGTACTGAGAGCTGTCCCACTGGTTAAACTGGGCATGCCACCCTGCTCCAAGACTGCCAATAAAAGTATTAAAATATAAAGATTAAAATCTGAAATGATTAAAATATAAAGTTAAGTCAAAACAAGCATCATAAAAATTGAAGTAGAAACATTATAGGTTTAAATATCTGCATGAAGAACAAAATATATAATATAAAAATAAATAATGATTTTCCAACTGTGATCTGGATTAAAAACTCTGTATTATATTTATACTGTCCTTGGAAAAGTTTAAGAAGGGAGAATGGAGTAAATCTTTTGAATTTGTTACCTTTAAATGGGGTAGAATTTGGGAGAGACAAAGTGTGTTAGGGATATAGCTTCACATTTCAGTATAGGAGGGCTATCCAGCAAGTATCCAGCTATGTAATACGAAAATTAGAGGCATTTATGGCTGGTTTTTCTTCTGGATAGCTCTTGTACATAGTAATTTAACCATTACTATGGTTAAGCAAGATGAAAAACATAAGTAAAGGACTATGAAAAGATACTTCATACACAACCAAAATTAAGCACAAATAGCATTAATGACCTCAAAAGAAGAATCCAAGGCATAAGTCATGAAATACAGCAAAGAGAGTAAATTTATATCAATAAATAGTTCAAAAGCCAATAAGGCTGTAATTATCAACTTGTGAACATTAGTAAATACATGCAGTATGTAAAAAACAAAGCTTATTTGAAACACCAGGAAAATAAAAGAAAAAAACTTATCTTCCTCATTCTGATAGTTCAAGGATTCAAAGTAAAATTAACATATGTTAATGGAAATATTAAAAGATATATGGTGATGGAAGTATAACATTCTCTAAATTCTTATAATTGCTCATAGGCTCTCATTTTCTTCTAGTGGTGTAAAAAATAATGTGGTTCTCTAAGTGGTAACCCAATCATTTCACTTAAACTAATTCCTCTGAAATAAATATCGGTTCCTATCCCTAGTCTTATCATTTGGGGACCAAAAGTGAATATGAAATGAGAATTCTGTCTAATTTTAGAGAGTTAAAGTAGTCTGTATATATCCTGAACTGTCCACCAGTTTTGTGGGCAGTGGGCCGCAATCAAACACGTAAACTGCCATGAAATTTATGTCAATTCATATGACGTGAAATCAGTAATGTTTTGAAATAATTTTATTGTTATAAAATTACTTTGAGAGCTGTTTTCATATTGAAATGTGACCACAGAGTTGTAAACCTGAATTAAAACTGTGAGTACTATTTTCTCTTGTTTTGTTCTCTTCTGAGACTTGCTGTCTCATTCCAGCTTTGGGGAGGTGTTTGGGTTACTATACTGTTTTATCTCCACTTTGGTCTTTGTTGCACATAGTTTTGATAGTAGATGTGTAAGAACTTGATATGTAGAGGAAAGCACAGTAGAAAATGCTTGTAACCCCATATATTCACCATTAATCTCTTTATGGTCAGAAACCACCCTCCTGTTTTTTGCATATGAACACAATTTTTAAAAATAATACAGCAGTGATATTTTTTAGGTTGTAAAATATATATAGGTTTAAATATATTTCACATATATTTTAAAAGTCTCATAAATGAGAGTAAAAGGAAACATGTATATAGAGTTTATTAAATGCCAGGGCATGTTATTAATGCATGTGCTTTATAAATATTAGGTAATAATTTAATAGGTATGATGATGTCACTAATATGACTTACTTTTATGCAAGGAAGTCAGCTCACAGAATTTAAGTAAATCTCAAGGATCATGTAATTATTCAGTGATCACGTATTTTGATATATTTTCCTCTATTATTTCATATTTAAAATTGTTTATATAATAATATTTATCATGTTTTCTATGTCATAGGGACTTTACATATTCAGTCTTAATTTAAACCAAACTCTAAGTTACTTCAAACTTCGTGTTTTGTTCCATTCCATATGCTTCTTTCATTATTTCAGCAGGAATAGCCCGTATTAAGAAAGACGATATCATTCCTCTCAGTTTCTGTACTATGATTTTAAAATATCTTACTTGTTCTTCATTGGTCTCTTTGCTTTGAGTGTTTAAAATATGTTTTCCTTAACAAATACCTGAAAAATGTTAATCATTATTTTTTCTGATTTTCAAACTATGCAATGCTCATCAAAAATAGTATTTAAAGTAACAATAACTTTGTTTAATATATATATTTTACATAAGTCACTGTGAATCCTATTTCATGAATAAGCTAGTGAACAAATAATAGAAAAAGTTTCCACCTCATCCAGCAGCATATTTTGAAATTCAATGGAAGGAGGTGGAAAAAGTAGAGAAAATTACATGATTTTTCACATAATATCCATTTTTCTAAATATGAACAATGATGGCTAAAATGGTCCCTTTTAAAAGCATAGCAGCTGCAGCCTTATTGCTTTCCTTGAATTAAATGTGCAGCTTGTAATATGATATAATATTCTGTTATTTTTAAAAATTATTTCATATTTTCAAGCAGCTAAGATTGAGACATTAAAACAAAGATGAATTTTTTTCTGGTTTTCATGCCTAACAAGCTGCTACTATTTTTGTAAAATACACTTCAGAAGGAAAAATTAGAGAAAGAACTACATCTGCTGAACTTGAGACAGGAGCAAAACAAAGGACACGAGGCTCTGAAAGACACCAAAGTCTTACCCTGTGAAACCACTGGGTCACAGGCTGAACATTGTATCCCACATGTAGGAAACTTCTCAGATTGTAGTCAACCAGGGCATTGAAGAGAAGGACACAAAGATTGTCTCAGCAGGGTATTATCACTAGGGATTTGAGCAAAAGTAGGCGAAATGCATCTTGTGAAGTCTGCTTCTTTCCTTAGCACCAGTAATTCTCCTTTGTCTCCATTGGTAATTTTCAATTTTTTTCTGAGACTGTCTCTCATACCTCCCTCTACCCTTACTCTGCAGTCTGGATCCTCTTTTTTTTCCCAGTGAGAGCTGAGAAGGGTGGGGCTGTCAGGATGATTAGAAAACTTTCTCAAGTTGCAACTTGCAGAAATAAGATCTTAATATCTCTTGCAGAACTGTCAAACCGGGCATGCCTGAGCTCTAGTTAGCAAAGCCCTAGGTTAATTTTTACAAACTGTCTAGAAAACAATTGGCTACTTTTCTTGTATATAAGGAATAATAAGCTCCTACTGAGAGCAGCATGTTCTTGTTTTTCTTAGAATTCCTATAGGGTTAGGCCAATTATAACTTAGTTCTACTCATTAAAGAAGCAGTAAAGACTCATTTTTCTTGTGGCAAGTTAGTTTTCAGTGAATGTCAAAGTATTTCTGTATGGCACTGAAATGTATCCTGTTCTTAAAATGTTTTACAGAAGGAGAACAAGTTGGACTACAAAAAAGATGTAACTATTTGGTATTTGTATGAAAAAATAAAATAAGGAGGAACTGATACTTTTTGTTTAGTCTGATATTTCATAACGACAGAGAGAGTGACACTTTTTCCTTAAATCATCACATTTAGATACGACAAAAACCAGGAAGAGTTCAGTTAAGCACAATTATACCAGAGGGAAATAATCTTAGATTTTCTTTTTATCAGAATGCCCTGAGTTCACCTTTATTACTGAGGGTTTTCAGTGATTGCTTAGTTGACAGTTCTTTTTTCATAATTTGAAAAATATGACATTTTCTTCTAGTTTTTATTGTATCTTATGACAATCTGTGGTATTTAGAATTAGTTTTCAAATATAGATTATGCTTTATTTCTCTATAGCTGCTTCTAAGATTTTTTTTTTGTCTGTAGTTTTCTGAAATTTGAGGTACCAAGTCTCTTGAATAGGTAGATTTATCTCTTTTGCCAAATTTGGGACATTTACTGCCATTATTTCTTTGAATACATTTTTTTTACCACATACTCATTTTTTTTCTTCTGAAATTCTGATATGAACATAAACATTTTTCTATTGTCTCTAGATTTCTGTGATTCTGTCATCCCTTTTCAGTCTACTGTATTCTCTGTTTCTACCATTACTTATTCAAGTTTAGTGATTCTTCTGTTATATTGATTCCACTCTTGAGACTATTTATTCATTTTTTTTAATTTAAGATTTCAACTTTTTGAGCAATTTTATGTTCATAGCAAAATTGAGGGGAAGGTACAGTGATTCCCCATATACTCCCTACCCACACATGCATAGCCTTTGCTATTAACATCCCTCCCCAGAGTGGTAAATTTCTTATAATTGATGAGCTTACATTGACACATCACAACCATCTAAACGCCATAGTTCACCTTTGGATTCATTCTTACTGTTGTACATTCTATGGATTTGGACTAACGTACACTGACAGGGATCTACCATTATATTACTATACAGAATTATTTCACAGCCCTAAAAATTCTTAATACTCCACCTATTTATCACACATATCCCCTACCCACTAGTAACTACTGATCATTTCACTGTCTCCATAATTAGCTGTTTCTAGAGTGTCACATAGAATCATACACTATGTAGCATTTTCAGATGGACTTAATTCACTTATTAATATGCATTTAAGGTCTATGTTTTTTATAGATCATTTCTTTTTAACACTGAATAATATTCCATTGTCTGGATGTACTAAAATTTATTTATTTTTACTTACTGAATAATATTTTGGTTGGTTTAAAATTTTGGTCATTATTAATAAGTCTGCTATGGATATTCATGTGCAAATTTTTGTATAGACAAGTTATCAACTCTTTTATGTATATACGGGTAATGTGGTTGCTAGGTTATGTGACAAAAGTAATCTTAGTTTAGTAAAAAACCACAAACTGTCTTCCAAAGTGACCATGCTCTTTTGTATTTCCACCAGCAATGAAAGAGCATTCCTGTTGTCCACATCCTCCCAGCATTTGGTGTCATCAGTGATCCTGATTTGGGGCATTCTAATAGGTATGTAGTGATTTATTTCTCATAGTTTTAATTTGTATTTCCCTGATGACATATATTATGGAACATTTTTCATATGTTTATTTGAAATATGTACATTTTCCTTGGGGATGTGTCTCTTAAGGTCTTGGTCCATTTTTTATGCTGTGTTGTTTTCTTAGACATAAATTTTAAGTGTTCTTAAAATTTTAGATAATGGTGCGTTATCAGCTGTGTCTTCTATAAGTATTTTTACACAGTCTGTGTCCTGACATTTTATTCTGTTGACATTGTCTTTCTTAGAGCACAATTTAAAAATTTTTAGTATCTGTGAAGTCCAGCTTACCACTTTTATTTCATGGAGTATACCTTTAGTATGTCTAAAAAGTATCATTTAACCAAAGATATGACTTTTTCATTTTCTTTACTTTTTTTTTTTCATTATAAAAATTTTATCTACTTATTTTCTTTGTATATTTCTTCCTGAGACTTTTTTCATTTGCTTCAAATGTGTTTGTATTTAGTCTCAAAGCATTTTTATGGTGGATGCCTTTAAATTTTTATCAGATAATTGTATCATATACATCGTCTCTGTGTTGGTGATTGTTGATTGCTTTTTTTATTCAATTTTTAATTTTCTTATGCTGAGTTATTTTCAATTATATACAGGACACTTTTGATATCTTTTAAGACATTCCCAGTGGATCTCACTTATGCTAGGGAGGGGGTGGGTATGATGGTGCAATCAGCATTTCAGATAGCTGTCTGATTGGGGTAGAAGTTCTGCTATTTCCTTGGATACACTGGCAAGTGGGTGGGAGAAAATGTATATATTAACATTACTTCAAACTTCACTTCGCCTCATTGCTTTTACTTTTTATTATATTATTTGCCTGTGTCTTTATTTTTCCCTTGCTTAATCTCACCTGAGGCTTGTTTATTTTCTTTTCAAATAAGTAACTTACATATTAGATGATAGTCTTTGGTGTATCTTTATTTAATATACCAATTAAATACTTAAAAGTAGAGTTCAGCTGTCTATGGCACACAGGCCAAATAGGTCTATTGCCTGGGTTTGTAAATAAAATTTAATTGGAACATAGACAGCACCATTTGTTTAAATGCGCTATGGTTGCTTTTATGCTACAATAGCAACATGTGTAGTTGTATAGACGGTGCGTGTACTGCAAAGCCAAAAATAGTTACTACTTGACCATGTGTAACAAATTTAATGCTATGGGCTGAATGTGTATGTCCTTCCCTCACAAATGTATCTCTTGAAGCTATAATACCCAACATGATGGTATTTAGAAGTGGGGTCTTTAGAGGGAAATTAAGTCACGAGGAAGTCCTTGTAAGAAGAGATGTGAGAGAGATTCTCCCTCTCGCTATCTGACATGTGAGTATATAACAAGAAAACACGTCATCTAAAAGCCAGGAAGAGGGCTCTCACCACAAGTAGATCATCCTGGCATCCTGATTTTGGACTTCCCAGCCTGCAGAACTGTAAGTAAGTTTCTGTTTTTGAAGTCACCCAGCCATCAGAATTTTGTAATAGCAGCCTGGGCTCATTAAGACAATTGACCAACTCCTGATTAAGAGCAGATTCTGAAGCCAGTCCACACGGGTTTCAATGGTCTTCATTGTGTTGCTTATTGGCTTTTCTTGTTTTATGTTTGTTTACTAGCTTATGTTTTATTTATCTTGATCTATAAAAAATCTGGGAGCATAATCAATGATATTTATTCCATGGAAGATTTGATCTTCCTTTTTACCAAAGCCAGAAAAATATTTTAGATTAGGACCATGTTGAACTGTCTTTGTTCTTCTAGTTAATCCAGGAGAATGACCTTCCTTTGTTTGCTGGTGGTTTAATATTCATTGATTAATATGGTCTCTTGCCTTCATGGAAACTTCTATTGCTAGTGCTTCCTTCTTACTCTTCAGAGTTTATCTATACATAGGCATGCACGTGTGTGTGCACATATACAAACATAACATTTTGTACAAGATCTTTTTTAGAGCATAAAAAACTAGCCATTCGCTGTATCCAAATTCTATTTTATACTTTAACCTAATGTTATGTCTTTTTTTATTAGTATGTTGAACTACTGTAAATATAGGAATAATCATGTTTGGTTGCAATGTTGAGGTTTTTATAACCACATACTATGTTTCCACCTTTATTTTTCTTATTTTCTTTAGTACAAATTTGAATTATAGCAACTACATTTTGTGGTCATTTTTAGTTTTTAATCAAATATTAACAAAGACAAAAGTGGTGTAGGGGTGGGGAAGTGAAGTATTAAAATCAGTTTGACAGTTATATTATTTTAGACATATGAGGAAAAATACATAAAACCAAATCAAATAGATTGTAGTACTCTCTTACACAAGTTTTATTTTGACAATGCACTGTGGAATTGTATGCCTGAAACCTATGTAATCCTTGCTAACAGATGTCACCCCAATAAGTCTAACAATAAAAATGAAATAAAAAAAAAAAAAATACATACTTAAAATTTTTTATCTTTACAAATTTTTAGGTATATCACTTGTTTTTGTTTTCCTAGAATGGAAGTAAACATAATTACTCATTTAATGGATGAAAAATGATTTTTTTCTCAATAAAGAAAAAAGCACACATCTACTTAGAACTCAGTTACTTAAACTTTCTGATTGTAAAATATTATTTATTCTACTACCATGAAAATGGGAAGACAGTCTTATGTATTTTACTTATATTTTGTTATACTTAATAAGTGGTACTTTTCTCTGAATTTGATTCTATAACACATATAATATTTGTTACTATAAAATTGCATTTAATGATTTATAACATCTGTGAATCATGTTATATTCAGTCATTCATTTACAACTCATATTATTCTTACACATGTTTACTGCAATGAGCTTTACTACAATTCTGAAAATGAGTGATGCTTTACAGAGTTTCAGAGGTTCAGAGGCTAAGTTATGAAGGAAGTAAATAGCAGAACTGGACTTTGAATGTATTTCATGAGGATTGCTAAGCTCTTGTTTTCATGGGTGAAAGGACCCAGTAAGAAGGTGTTAGGTAACTGAAACCTGGATGATGTGGTGACCTCCAACAGGTCACCTTTACTCAGATTACCTTTTCTGATTTATCAAACAAGTGAAAAATGGGCAGGTGGCATCCCATGGCAATATGTGTATTGCATTTGGATATCTTCCTATACCAGTTTACATTAAAAAACTTCTAAGTAGCTGTTCTTTATTGTTAAGTATATTCTATTTTATTTCCCTCATTCTCATTAATGAAAACTGGAAAATATGGATATAAAAATATCCAGACTTGAAAATTAATCATGTTGAAAGTGTTAAAATAAGAGATTTTAAGTGCTTGCCAAGTTCTTTAATTTTATGTGAAATTTTGTAAAGACAAATATTTAAAGTAAAGATGATTGCGAAGACAGGATTTGCACTTGAATAATCAGGCATTAGTTATTGAGAGGCACGGACTTATTTTCATTGCAAATTCTTTTGTTCTTCAATAAGTATGAAACTTGTAAATTCAGCAATGATAGCTGTATGAAATACATAAGCCATTGAGATCTTACCTCATTTTTGTAAATTATTTTTATGTATATTTCTTCTGTTTTTTTACTTTCCTGGGAGCAGTGCCATACATCGAATGCTTACTTATTTCCTTATCTTGCCTTTTGAGTAATCACATAAATACGAGTAAATCAGCTTTTGATGGTATGTAATGAATATTATAGCCATTAAGAGTAAATATATCTGCTGAGTGATCTTTTAAATAGTATGTTGTATTTTGTTTTAAATGAGAACTGATGATTTAAATTTTCCACAGAATAAAACCCAGAGTCAAAAATTGTTTAATAACATCTTATTCTAAGTAACATCTAATTTATTGTCATTTTCTGAATGATACAACAAAGCAGATGTTCTGGCTATTTTACTGCCTTGAGAACAGGAGAAAACATTGAAAGCCACTGATGTATGTCCATGTACTTCAAGTGGTTATTCTGACCAGAAAACATTTACTTGCACAGCCTTCTTTCCTTAATGCTATTGCTCATCAATTTTGTTTTAGATATTCCCCTAATACAAAATATCAAAATTATATTATGTAATTTATAATGCAAAAATAAAGCAAGAAAATGTATTAGAGCACTTAAATCTCAGAACAATAGATGTGACTTGGATCATCTCTTGAAAATATTTCTGATCAAATTAAACCAAAAGAGAAGTCATTTTAAATATATCTATATCTATATCTATATCTATAGATATAGATATAGATATATACATGTGTGTGTGTGTGTGTGTGTGTGTGTGTGTGTGTGTATTTATTTATTAATCAGGAAGGAACTTTCCAAGATGACTTAACTCTAACCTTATTATTTCATCAAACACAGATGTAGGAATAGGCATCAAAGTGTCTCTAGATAATAATAAATTAATTAATGGTAAACTTACTAAAATTATCTCAAAGATAATTTATTGGAATTGGAGATCAAACTCTATAGTCATTAACAATAAAATATTGTTTTACAAGTATCTTCCAAATTATTGTTATCAAGCTTATTATTTAGCTTCAATAGTCAATAAAGGTGTCCCAGATATAAATTAGTGTAAAATTTAACTTACTGTTCAATTCATTGATGTTGAAGTTAATTCTTTGTCTTGTGATTTCTTATGCTCATATTACTTTGTCAAAGTGACTTTAGTTTGATCTCAGTACTGTGGACTCCTTTCAATTGTCCATAATTGGCTTTATCTATTTCTATAAAGATAATATAATTTGGCAGAGAATGACTATTCAGATGATTACAGGAGCCTTCTAACACTATGGAATATTTCAATAAAAATATTACTGAAATCAGCATGTTCCATAGCCATCCAAGAAAACTTTCTGCCAAAATGTTTTATTTAATGAATCAAAAATGAAAAAAAATTTATTCTGTTGAATGCATTAGAAATCTTTTCAAATTGTATTTTAATCCTTTTACTCATTCATAAATCATATGTTTTTAAAAATACACACTTGAGTTGTTAAATTAGCAGTGGTCTACTCCAACTTAAAATACTTCTCTATTAAACAGTCTTACTTTTGAAGATGGTTTAAAATTGGAATACTGTCTATAGTAGTTCTAAATGCTGATTTTTATTAGTTAAGAGAAAAAGAGAGCATTTCTTTTTCATTTAAGACTTATCTTTTGATTCTGAGTATGTGTTTTAATTAAGAGTTTCTTGATGCAAAAATAGAAAACTGTTCTGAATAACTTAATTAGAAGAGAATTATTAGAAGGCTAGAAGATAGTTCTTTCATGATATGCAAAGGCTAAGAAGAAAACTTGAGAAATAAGGAAGAGCCTAGAGTGAGCCTATAAAGGAGAGAATGCATCTTTTCAGTGTTAGTTTCTTTCTTTTATATTAAATATTGCTGGCACATAATATTTATTAGTTATATTAATTACATTTTTATTCTCATGATGTGATGACCTCCTTAATTCTAGTCATCGTCTGTCACCTGGCAAACGTATGGCAACATTATTGACTATGTTACCGTTCCCCGTTTTCACCCATCCTTCCTCCTCTCCCTTCTAGTAAACATCTCTTTGGTGTCTGTCTCTATGAATATATTTTGTTTTGGTTTGTTTTGTTCATTTGGTTTTGTGGTTTTAGATTCCACTTATAAGTGAAACCATGTAGTATTTATCTTCCTCCTGTCTCCTTCGTCGTATCTATGGATTCAAGGACCCAGGCAGGACTGTCTGATTGGCTGAGATCATGTCTTCTGTACACGCTCTAGCTCCCAGAGTTGGGGGAGGTATTAACTCGTCCATTTGTTTTTCTGTTAATGTAGGGGTCTCAAAGATATACAGAAAGCTCAACTCCTAGGAAAACAGTTACTTAGTCTACCCGCTTTGCATATCTAGTATTAAAGGAAACAGTGGTTGGTGTAGTACTCCTCTGCAAATTTATTAAAGCTGACCCTTGTCTAACCCAAACACATTTCCTCCCAAGGGAATCCAAAGTCTCATCAGTCATTGTAGCCGAATCCCATTTTAGAACTTCCCCATTGTAATCATCCCTTCTATGATTTGCCTTTAGTAATTATTAATATATTATAATTTTTGACATAGTCTGGCTTGGTTCAACTATAAAGTTAATAATGGGCATCAAACAAGACAAGGTACATAGTGGGGTGAAGTAGGAAGATATAAAATGAGCCTGATCAGCAGTTTGGATTTCTCAAAGAGTTTATGGCATTATTAATAGTTTATGAAATATTTTCATTGATTACTCGAAGGCTATTGTATTCAATAAACTTCATACTGACAACTGCTTTTGAAAAAGTAAGATAGTGTTTGTAGCTCTAAGCTGGGTATACAGTAGTCCTCGCTTATCTGCAACTTCTCTTTCTACAATTTCAGTTACCCATTGTAAACCAGGAAATTGAAAATATTAAACGGAAAATTCCAGAAATAGATTATTTCTAATTTCAAATTGCATCCCGTTCTGAATAGAATGATGAAATATGGAACCGCCACCCTCTGTCCCTTCTGGGGCCTGAATTATGATTGCGTTCAGCGTCTCTACACTGTATATACTCTCGGCAGAAGTCACTTAGTAACCCTCCTGGTCATCAGACGGACTGTCACGGCGTCACAGTGCGTGTGTCCCAGTGACCCTTATTTTAATTAACAATGGCCCCAAAGTACACGAGAAGTGATGCTGGCGACTCAGATTTGCCAAAAAGAAGTCTTAAGTGCTTCTTTTAAGTGAAAAGGTGAAAGTTATCTTAAAAAGGAAAGGAAAAAAAAAACATAAGCTGAGGTTGCTAACCTCTAGAGTAAGAACACGTCTTTCTGTGAGATTATGAAGAAGAAAGGGTAAATTCTTGCTGGTTTTGTTGTCACACCTTAAACTGATAAACTTCTGGACACAGTGTGTGATAATTAGTTAAGATGAAAAAGGCATTAAATTTATAGCTAGGGGACATGAACAGTAAAAAGTTCCAAGCAATGGCAGCATGTTACACCAGAAAGCATTGAGCCCGGACGAAGACTTCAGCAAGGGATGCCCTGAAATATCTGAGCTATTTACTGTAGGAGAGGTGTGATTACAAAAATTTAGGAATATATTTGGACTGTAAAATAAAAAGTTACTGGGGAGAGAGAGAAATATACCATATTTAAATAACTTTCATTACATTATATTGGTATAATTGTTTTCTTTTATTATCAGTTATTGTTGTTAATATTTTGTAGTACCTAAGTTCTAACTCAGATCTTTAGCATAGTTACATATGGAAACACATAGCACATACAGAGTTTGGTACTATCCACAATTTCAGGTATCTAACGGGGGGATCTGTAGTTGTACTTGCACCATGGTGATAATTCATAAGACTACAAAGGCATTTTTTGTATTTTTAGTGTAATTCTCATATATGTTATTTAACCTTACTCCATTAAATTTGCCCTTTTAAATGGAAAATTAATTGGGGGTTGCAAACCAGATATCTGAAGCAAAACACTGAATGTTTTTACTGAAATAGTGTTGACTATGAGAATATATACAAGGAACATTAGCTTAGTGAAGAAATAATCATCCCAAATATAATTAATGAAGCAATGCTGAGCAACTAAAACCTCCCAAAAAACGGACTAGTACATATTTAGATAATTATCGTTATTGAAGAACTTATAAAAGCAAATCTCAAATTTTTTAGCAAGGAAAGCACTATTGCCTGCATAAAACCCTCAATTCTGCAGTTATCTTTTCAAAAATGCAAAATTGAAAGAAAAATTAACTATACGATTTGCTTTTATAAGAGAAACATCTTGGCTAGGAATGATGTAATTAATTTAAAAATAAAACTGTGAGTTTAAGATTACTAAATTTTTTAAAGTTCACTTTCAGAAGTCCCCTTGAAATTGTTATAAACCTTAACTTAGGATGTTAGATGTAAGTTTTATAGTTATCTTTTAAATACGAAATGTCTTCCTCCTTTTTCTACTTTGGGTTTAATAATGAAACTTCTTCACATAAAACAACACTATGGAATTATGTCCAAATTAATTCTTTAATTCCCTAAATTTCTCTCTTGACCACACAAATTGAAAAAGAAAAAAATTAGAAAATTCAGTTTAGAGCACTCAATTTTTGCTACATTTTTAATAAACTCTTTTACATTAAAATACTTTCAGGTTTACAAAAAATTTACAGAGGTAGTAGAAAGAGATCCCATGTGCCCCTCACCTAGTTTCTTCTGTTGTTAACATGGTTCACTTGTCAAACTCATTTATTAATTTGCTAAACTCACTTATTAATTCTAGGAATTTAGTCAAGAAACTGACAATGGTACTACCGTATTTTAAAGCTCAGATACTACTGCGAATGATAGCAGGCATTTCATTTCTGCTCTCTTTCCCAGGTAATTGCCGAGAATTCACCTAAGTGGTGCTCACCTGACGGATGTATTTGTGCTGTGAATGTCAGTCATGTATGGGGCAATGGAAAGGCTGGGGTTGCTTTTGACATCACATATCATTTTTCAATGTTTGCCATTTCTTTTTCTGAAGATACTGTCTCTCGCTTTCCAAATAAGCTGTGAACTTGGCACACAACATGCTCCAAACCTAGCAGTGAAATTTACACATAAATTCAATCCTAGGATTTCCTGCCCACCTTTCATCAGGTTACTAAGTGGGAGGGAAAAAAGAACACCTATAATTTTAAAATGCAGTTTATTTTGCACTAACATAGTTGATGATCTTCACGATGGTTTAATGAATAAGAATTTATAAGAAATACCTCCACTGATAATTTATAAATTCTTAGAAATCAATATACTTTCAACATCTATATTTAAATAGTGAATGATAAAACAGGGCAAAACATGGAACTATACTTCATCACAACATGATGACCTCCTGGTGGTCCAATACTGAGTGACCCAAGAGAACCACGTGGAAGCTATGTGAGGGAACCTCAGGAATCAATGTCATTTTTGTCGTACTCTCTTGGTGAGACGTTCACAAGCTTTCCTGGAGGGAAGAAGTCTGAAATCACAAACCACATTTTACTACAAACCTCTTAATCTTTGCAAATACTTAACAAACATGTTTTAAAACTGCCCTCCCCTTTAGGTGGTTAATTAATTTTGAATTGTCTGAAATTTTAATTCAAAAAGTAATTTCTTTGAAAACATCTAAAATACAAAGTTTGCATCCAGTTATATTAATAAGAAAACTTAAATTTCCATGGGTGTAGGCCCCTGGTTATTCACTATTGGATTGCCTGAATTTATAATCATACCCATATGCTACATATAATTTGTAACTGTTACCTATCATAATATCACTTTTTCTGGGCTGCTTTTTGTTTTGACCTACACATGTTTTGTAGCAAAGGTAAATTTCTCTTCAAAGGTATTTAGTTGGTATTCACATAAATGTCTTTATCATATTAATCTAAATGTGTTTGTGTTTTCATACATAAAATAAAGCCATTTTAAAAAGAATCTCTTAACTTGGAGCTATCTTATATATGCTATTTAAACAATAGCTATTTCTTTAGAGAACAGAATCAAGAAACAGATTTATAATGGAGCAGGTGGCTCTAACACCTAGGAGAGTCTGACTGTGATTTGGAAAAAAAAAAAACTTTCTACTGTGAATCCCAAAGAACAGGTTACCTTGACAACAGGCAATTTAAAATAACTTACCAGCCATTCTAAAATTCTCTTTAACTTTTATAAATATTTGGTAATAGTTGTTTGGGAAGTATAAATACTATATTGGATACTATTTAAGAGACTTTCTCATTGCTTTGTCTCATTAATTTCAATTGATAACATTTCTGGTTTGTGAAAAGTATGTAATTATTTACTAAAAAGAAGTGAGTAGTGAATAATACTCCTTTAAGCTTATGCATCATGCTCATGCTGATTTCTCTAGAGCCATTTCTCATGCTGCAGTAATGATTTTCCTGTGTTATTGGCAAATCTACATACATAATTATGTTCATTTAACAGATGAAGTATCAAAACCTCAGATAAGTTGAGTGATTTTGCCAGGACTTTACTGTGAGTGAGTAGAAAAGCTGGAAGAGAATGTTGAGAACTCTCCTTCAACTTTTCTCCATCGACACCTGTAAACACAACGTGAGGTGTTTGAAAAATGAAATGAAGGGCAAAAGAAGAAAGACACAAATGAAGAGAAGCCATATAAAGGCCACGTGACACAGAAGACTTCAGGATCCGCTTAGTGAGTTCCCCAACCTCATGGATCAGATTCCGTCACTCCCCAGACCACAAGCTAGTCTCTCACACGCAGTTTTTGGCAAAAGCCCTTCCTGCACTCTGATACATATTTTTCCTCTTTTAAGATTTTCTAAATTGCTGTCGTTCTTTAACACTCACCTCACATATCACTCAATCTAAATATTTCTCATTGTCTGTCTCAATTTGGGATTCTTGCCTTTCCTCTGTGTTCTTCCAGCAGCTTGAACACATCTCGATTTTACTGCCAAGCGAGAGTCACGCTCTGTTGGAAATCTCGCTGACTTGCCTGGGACCCTCACTAATCTGCTAACAATTTGATGGCAAGATCTAGCTTTAAAGAGTGTAGTTTATGGATTTCCTAATCCTACCGTGTACATTAGCAAGACCAAAGCTCATTCAGAATGACAGAGTGACTGACAATTTAAAGGAATTTGTATATATTAATGTGTTTATTTGAATACTGCATTTGGCTGTAAATTAATTGAAAGGTGTTACTTTTTTTTCTAAAGATCCTATCTAAAACAAACGTTAGACTATTCAATAGGATAAACTATGGTATATAATAAATACATTGTGAACATTTTCAAATTCTACATTTAAAATTCCACTTGTTTTTCCATTTTTATCTTTAAAAAAGTTTTTGGATGCCTAAAATTACTGTTTCCAGATTTATAAAAAAAAGTTAAGATATGAATTATCCACCTAAATTTGAATTTGAGATAGATAGCAATTTTATGTAACTATTTTAACATGTTTTTGTTACATCATTTGTTACATTGTTATAATAAAAATATCATATGTTTTTCTTTTTTATTTCATCTTTAACTTATTATGTTTAAAATGTTTTTGTTGTAACAATGTAACATGTCATTTGGTCTTGCCATTTTTATTCAATATGACAATCTTTGCCTAATAAATGAGGTATTTATATTATTTAGAATTAATTCATTTACTAACATGATTAAGTTGAAGTCTGTCGTCTTTTTTTTAATCAGTGGAAGATTTTCTTTATAAATTTCTTTTTTATCCTCTTTTGCTGTATTGGTTATAAATCTTATTTTAGTGACTGCTTAAGAGTAGACAAAATGAACACAAATATGCTTTCTGTTTTAACCCATTATACTTGTATTTCACCTGTACTATGTTTATATAAAACTATTGATTTCTTTTTCACTCCATAATTTAGACAATACTTGAAAGACAGCATTTAATTCTTACTTTCAATGTATTAGTTTTCTGTTGTTTCAACTTTGACCAAAAAGATCAAATGGAAGGTATCAAATGCTTGCTTGCCATAAAATTTGGTCCAGAAATTCTTCATGCCCTACTATGAGTATCTAAAAAAGGAATACTGCCAACCTTAAAATCTGATCATTGCTAATAAGGTAACCTGATAGGATACAAGTCCCATAGAGCACTCAAGGAGATGGAGTGCCAGTCAGCAAAGTTGAAGTCTCCCATAAAACATTGCACAATATGCCACGTATTTCAGACTCTTTAGATCCAAGTATCTAAGGTAATTATGAAATATAATTTAGCACGCAAGTATCCTGGTCTTTTCTTTTGCTTTCTACACTAAATAGTCAAGTGATGGTTAAAAGAATGTTGAACAAATAGAAAACAGATTGAAAATATTATTGTAGGCTCAAACACTTAGTAGTATTTTCTATACAAAATTAGTAAAACGGTATAACATAATAACACACTCCCATTTTTGAATATATAAACATTTTTATTACATATTTTCCAAGCCTAAAAAATATTTTTTAGTGTGTGTACTTTTTGGCTTTAAAAAAATTGCTGAAAATTTTTAAAAAGCATATAACGTTTTTTAAAAAGTGCATTTTGATATATTCCTCTTGATTCTTATAAAAACTAACATGCAAGTATAATTACATGTATAGTTTTGAGTAGTTTGTAAAATACTTTTTTCTCTGGCCTTAGAATATGATTATTACAAACATGACATTGGTATCACGTGAGCCTATGGGTAGTTCATTTAAAATTTTGCTGCATGATCGTTAGCTTTCAGAGACTTTTTTTCACATTAAATAGCAACCTTTTTAATCTGAAAAAAGGCAGTGAGATTAAAAATAAATAACTCCCAAAGTTCTTATCCATGAACTTTATGATTTTTTAAAAAATATAAGATAGGTCATCCAACAGGAACTGATTTACAGAAAGCCTATAAAGTATTATCTCTAGACAGTACAGTTAATATAAGTTTAGGCTAATTTCAATTGAAACTTGATTACCTAAATTGACAGCTTTTAAGAAACAATTTAAAAACTGAGAAGACCAGTTAAACAAATGCTAGTTCAACATTTGTTGAAAAATATTAAAAATCAAAGATGTTTGTCTCTCACATTCAGTATATTTATTAAGACATCCAATGAATAAATACAGTAGAATGAAGTACTCAGGGAGACAGAAAACAAATGAGAGAGAAATGACTATTTCCACAGTTAGTGGAGAATTCTGAGTTACATAGCAATAATAATCCAAAAAGTATTTAGGAATCAGAAGTGATCAAGACACTTTATGGTTCAGGTATGAAGCTACGTGGAAGAGGTTAGAGGGGGAAGAGGAACAGATAAGAGTCAGACATCACTAGATCTCATGATTTAAATGGCAAAATAAATGAAGAATAAAGCGGTGAATATTCAATAGAGATTATATCTAGTTATAGAAACCACAAAGCATTGATAAAAAGGAGATGTCTGAGATGATTCTTGCAAGATTATTGTGCAGTTTTAATGTTTGGAGTTATATACAAAGATGCTTTCGGATGATGTAGGTATCAGAAGCTAATGCATGTCTTCACAGAGCACCTTACCTGATCTCAGGTAGTTGAAGTTGATGAGTTCAGGGAACCTGGAGGAGGTAATGTGAACCCAGACAGGTCAGGTATACTGAAATAAACCATAGATTGCCTTAAAGACCAGCATTAAGTCACACAGTTTGCAATCCATATGAGATATGAAACAAAGGGTTCCTTTGCTATCTGAAAATATCCTTGAATTAAGTTATCTATTGAGGGCTGAATCTTACTGGGTATTCTCTCTCTTTCCACATTTGCATAGAGTTAAATTTCAATAGTTTGTAATGAAATCAAGAGAAATTTTAGTATTACTTTTTTTGGAACTTGACGAGTTCATACATCAAGTAGGTTGCGAAAACTGCTAAGCAATGCTTTTCTCACCTTTAATTGATTCGCTGCTGACTGCTCCACAATAACTCTTTCAGACAGTCTCTAGTGTACTCAAAATACACTCTCACTCCCTTCTCCTTTTCATCTGGCTAACAGCTACACCGTTTACTGTGAAGACTGGTTTAATCTTACAGATCATTTTAAAAATATTTTCCTTCCTCTCTTTTAAAAATTTTTAAAGGCTCACCAATTATTTTATATTTTCTTCCACATTTAAAGTATGATGTTGGTTTATCTCTACTCATCAGAAAGCTTTTTCCGACTGGTAGTCTATTTCTAGGTCCTCCTTATCCCTGTTTCAACTCTTAGCCATCTTGAGTTACTCAATTTGCAATTCACCTTTCTTTGACTGACAAAATTATTAATTCAAAGAACATTTAACTGGCATAAATAATCTTATTCAAAGTATATTATGTTCTCTTTCTGGTCTCTCTCTCCAATGATTTCATAAAACTTCAGTTAGGTTTCTGTCTCAACTACTACTGATTCAAAAGCTGTGTTGAAAATAACTAATGAATTTGCAATCACTCAACTAATAGCATTTTTTTGTAAGTACCCTGTCAACCCTCAATATCACTCTTTTGTAAATTCATTTATTGATTGACTTTAAGGACACGACAATTTACCTGTTCTTCAATTCTGAAAAAAATCTCCAATCTTTCCTTTTCTCACATAGTTTTGCTTGATCACTGAGACAATTTAGTTAAGTGGTGACAAGAAAGCCAAGGAGAGTTGACTGTGCAGAACTACACAAATACCTCAGCAATGTCTTTCTTTGTCCAGAGGTCTGCTCTTTTTGCCTTCTTAATGCTACCATACAACTGTTTATTGGACCAGTTGCAGCTTACACAGCCTGTAGAATTAGGTACAACTGGGTGCAAGTTTCTATTTTATCATGTATTAACTGGACAAACGGTCTTATTTGTTTGAGCTACATTAACTAATAAAGAAACTGTATACAGTTTCTTTATCTATAGTGAGTTGGAATAAGTCACCTTGTAATCTATGGTTCTGAATATCCACAAGAATTTTCTAATTTTAATTGAATCTAATGTTAGGAACCAAATGAGAGAGAATAAGATGAATATAGAAATCATTAATGGACTTTGTAATTCGGTATAGGGAGAGCTTTAGATTTAGCTATACCTGAAAGGATACCTACAAAATTGCTAGTGCCATCTCCTCATTTTCCAAGTCAGAAAACTGAAACCAGCATAGGTATCCATATCTCATCAAATGCCATGCATTTGGTAAAAAAAACAAACAAAAAAAAACAAACAAAAAACAAAGAAAAAAATTTAAATTATATCACCTGGCTTATTTATATTTTTTTCAGCATCATGCAACACAAAACACTGCATTGAACCCAGTAACCAGAGACATACAAGTTATTTTGATTTTGATATAAAATGGTTGAAAGGAGCCATGTTTTGAAATCCATGGAGCGACACCCTTTTAATAGGTTCATTTTTTATCTCTTTACATTCTTTCTTAAGCTTGCTTAAGAATTGTTTAGCACCATAGAAGTCTGATTATTGTAAGTCAATCAAACCACATACCTTTTCATGAAGTTACTGTCTCAGATCAAATTTGTTACCCAATACGGCCAATAAAATATGAGGGAAAGTCTGCTAATGTAGAATTTGGGGAAATTTTTCCCTGTTCCTAAAAAGATTAGGTCTTTGTTTTGGTTTTGGAATTTTATGTATGAAGAAATTTTTTGCTCCTGCAGACATTTTGTAACCTTGAGGAAAACTAAGAAACATATAAGCATGGTGGGGAAAAACATATGGAACACACCTTGGTCTTTGATGCTGGCATTGAGTGACTAAGTGACCAAATCCACAGTTTCATTATCTCAGAATCCGATTTAAAGAGAAAATAAAGGCTTCTTTTTCAGAAAGCCACACCGGTTGGGTTATCTATTGTAACCAAAGTGAGCTCAGCTGACCCTGGTTACTAACTCTTAAGAAAGAAAGGTAAGGCAGGACACTGTAATGATGACGGAATCCGAGAGAAAATATAACACTAGAACATGAAGTGACACTAGAATAACCATAGTACCTAAGAAAAAAGAAGTACTGAACCATTTTTTAAGTATGCTATCAATGAAAGACTTTTTTTTTCTTGTGTCATTTTGCTGGTGCTATAAATGAAAGAAAGAGAAAATTTGGTTACTCCAGCTTCGGCTACGTGTTTATGTATTGGTTATAGTAATAAAAATCAACTGAGTAAAACTCCCATAAGATTATATCTAATAGAAAAAAGATATTTTCTTTAAAAAATAAAAATATTATTAAGAACGGTGAGATAGAGAATGTGCAACAAAAATGAACACATTTTGGTGACAAGTTCTTGCAATGTTTGGGAAACGATGCTCAGTGCTGGAATTGTGCTAGGGACTCACCAGCTCCGTAGTAGTTCCTGTCCTTGTAGAGTTTACAATCCCGAGGCACAGGAAGTAAATTGGAATGAGTTCTATAAACACATCCAGAGAAGACAGAGGTAAACCTTAATAAAGATTCTTCAATGGGCACAATTCAAAATAGAATATTCTGTGGCAGGGCGATATTTAACTACAAAAGAACCAAATCAGCATTGTGAAGACTTGTGGCAAATATTCTGGGCAAAGCAAAGGGCACAGGTGAACCATCTGTACCAGGAAAGTGCTCAGTGTGTTTTACGTTTTAGAAAATAAAAAGAGGCTCCGGGGCTTCAATTTGGTGGGACCAAGGGAGAGGGGAACGGCAGGTGTTGGGAAAGGCATGAGGGCCTAGCCCAAACTCTGCTTCCAGATCATGGTAACGAGGTGGGATTTCATTTGATGTCAGCGGAAAACTTTTATTAATATACGATTTTACTCAGCAGTGCGACGTGGCCCAGTTGGTTAACTTTCTAAGGATTTTTGTGGATGGCATGTGGCAAACAGACGTGAGGAGACGAAGAGTGGAATCAGGAAAATATACAAATGTGCTCTGAGATGCTCTTACTAGAGCAAGGTGGTACAGGCTCAGGCAGGGCCAGCTCGGGGCCTGGATTAGAAGCTGAATTTGAGAACAGTCCACTGGACATGGCTCTAAGACATTCATACATAAATATTTGTGAATTCAGTATGTATAGTATTTAAAGTCATCACTGAAGGAAGAAAGGAAAGAAATGAACAGGAGAAATCCCAATATTCAGATGTAACATATAGAAGGGTTATTTGTCAGAGAGTTCAGAGGAAAATCAGAAGAGAAAAGGAAAAGCAAAATGTGATACCAATGCAAGTAAAGAGAGGATAGTGACCCCAAAAAATGACGTAGAGGCATTTCTTACTTCTGGAACTCAGTTGAATTTGCCCCCTTATCTGATTCATGGATAAGAAAGATGAATTTTTTACTCTTTTGTTCTCCTCTAAATGGCATGGAAATTTATAGTACGCTGTGGCTATAATACCTGAGTTCACGATTTTGTTTTGGGAACCTCCAACGTTTTGTTTGTGTCAGCTTCTGTGCTGCAATGATCTGGCCCCAAAGGCTAACCTGTATTCCATCTTCCAGCACAACAATCAATAATCACCAGGTGACATTAAATATCAGACATTCACTAAGTACTGAACTAAGCTGTATGTAAGCATACTGACAGAAGGCACGGGGCGGTGGCTTCAAGTTGAACTAAGTTGGTGTCGTGCTGACACACATCCCCAGCTTTCGGTATCCATACCCTCTGCTCCACCATCCAAGCATATTTGCTTTCACTTTTCATTCTGAATTGAAAAGCATCTCCATCCATTTCCAAAGTCAGTTTTCCCGTCTGTCTTCCTTTATCTCTATGAAGATACTAAAATTCTGTAATAGTTTAGTGTGAAAGGTACTAAAAGTAGATTTGGGTTGCAATTTCTGTCCCTGTTGCTCACATTTGAGCGATAGCATTTGGATACGTAGTCCCCGTGCATAATATGGTTTGTGACAATAGATCTACTTTAACTTAAAAGTCATCTGTCCTTTAAAACCACAATAATAACATTAAGTTTAAAATAAAACAAAATAATAGGGTTATATTTAACAGTCTTCTAAAAATCAGAGTAAAAGTTAGTTGTATAGTTTCAGTAACTAAGGACTACGTACCCATCAATAGGTGCAATGAAAACGTTTCCAAGTTTTGTATTAAACTCCCTTGTGCCTCAGTTTCAAACACACTACTCATCATTCCTGTTTTTGTTTAATTTTAAATGTGTTGAATTTCACAGCTTGTTTCATTACAATGCCAAATTAACAATTCTGAAAGACACAAGTTAGTACATAAAACCATGAATATGCCTTCATTAAAAGAGAATAATATGGCTTATTCTCCAAAGTATCTCATCAAAATATTTGTTTCAAACAATGTTTCCCTTTTATAGTCAATTATTTTTTTTTAGGAATGGCTTTCATGCTGGTCCGTTGGAGAGTGAGTATTCTATAACAGCATCTTGAAATTCAGAAATTTTCTATCAGTATCAAGAATAGGATTTATTAATAATTATGAAACAGCATGACCCCATAGAAAACTAAAGGTAATGCTTCATTTCTATTAATACATTTTTGGTGTTTTGTTTATTAAAATTTTGAAAATCCTCCTATAGTTTTCATTTAAATTTTGAATCATCACTGTGAAGTATCCAGAAGATGATACAACAAGAAATGACACCTTACTTCATTTGCTAAGTAGCTGCATGGCTGGAGTTCAGTCATTTAAAATGCCAAGGTCTCAATAGTATGTTGGATAAACAAAAGGGTTAGTGCATAATAACTTTTGAGCCTCTTCCCAGCTTTTTAGTTTACTCATACTGCTTTTCTATGCAATTATTAACAATTTCCAAACAAATGGTTTTGTAGCCACATTTTATGCATACACATACATATGTGCACATTTATGTATGTGTATGCATACACAATATCTATACAGGCATTTATATGCTATGAAAACTCCTTTTTAATGAGGACTCAGTTTTAACTAGCGTTATAAATACTTCTGCTAATTAAGACTCAAGATCTCTTAGTATTTTTTTCAGTTTCATCCTACTCAGAAAATACAGTAACAGTACTGTGTCTAAATGTTATTTGACTCAATTCAATTTTTCTGTGTGCTGCTTCTATTGCCAATTTGAAAACTATGTGCTTTGCTGTCATTTTTGTATTCAATTATAATTCTTGCTCTTTAAACATTTTTATTATATTTACTTCTATTTTTGATTGCATAAAATATTTGTATTTTTCTTTTACTAGGTTGGAGTATGTTTCGTTAATTAATGGTATTGGGGAAAGTGGTTAGCTTGCTGCCATTTAATTGATCTTCAGGTCATATTCTAGTGTTCCATCACATGCTTCCTTCTTTCCCCTCAGAACCATGTCTACAAGATCCCTTGCAGGGAGTTCCCTGGTGGTGTAGCGGCTTAAGGCTTCGGCGTTGGCGCTGTCAGCGCTGTGGCCTGGGTTCGATTCCCAGTCAGGGAGCTACCCACATACCAAAAAGCAAAAAAAAAAAAAAGATCCCTTCCAAGTGGACTTTTTTGCCAGGAAGTGGTACCCTCCCAATATTGTTGCCTCTTACCCTTCACATTTTCAAGCCCACTTGTTTAATAAATGCAGTGCACTGTATTACAAACTTATTCTCTGTATTGCACTGGTTCACTGTATGACAAACATGGTGGGATGCTCTCATTTATCTGGGGAGTTTTTGTTTTCTGTGTCTGTTCACAATTTGGTCCCCTTTGTACTTATTTTTATATATTCATTTATGCACTGAATATAGTTTCTGCCAAGCATACTTCTATAAATTAAGAATAATATCGTCAATAAAATAGATGGAAATGTCTTCCCTTAGGGAAGTTATATTACAGTTTGTAAATATACAGGTATAAATGCATAGAAAAAGTCTGTAACTAATCAACCTGATAATAGCACTCCTTCCCACAGAAAAGAACAGTCAAGGATTTTTGTGTATTTTTGCTCTAAAGGCATTACATTTTTCTGTCCTATGTAACTGAAGAAGACAGAAAATGGATAAATTATTCATCAAAAGTATACTTTAGAATAATAAAAATAACATTTTTTATTGTAACACACCATTTATTACCCTAAGACATAGTTCTTATATAAACATAGGTATGTTAGGTATTTTAATTTAATGCTTTGACTATGTTCTTAGAAAGTCACTATATTATTTATGTTTCCATTCAGATATTATAATATTAAATTTATAATGATCATTTATAATATCAGTCATCTCAAAATGTTTAAATAAAAATGTATTGTCCTGAGTGAATTGTTAATTACCCTTCAAGATTATTTTAGCTGTATTGCTAAACTCATTTTCCAGGTAAGAGATATATGAAATAGATATTTAAGAAATTGTCCAGAGTCTCAGAAGAATAAGAGGTATGCTACATATATCTGGGGGGATACAAGTGGAATCAATAAAATGGTGAAATGAACTCTGAAGAAATTTCAGAACTTACTCAGAATCACCGAGCAGTAAAACTTCCTTGAACAAGTGAGTTTGCTTATCTCCACTTTCGAAGGCAACGCTGTTGAGAAATGGCACCTGACCCTATGCCTCTTCCTGTGTCCACACAAAAGCCAGACTTCTAATATTCAGTGTGTGCCCCGCACAAAGGAGCTGGAATGATTTCCCCAAATCCTCATTCTGCTAACAAACCTTGTTCGTGCCATGACCCACACAAAGCTTTTCCATCCTAACTCCCGTTCTTGCTTCGTGTTTATTCCCGTGAAAACCTTTCCAGTCAGACGGTGGCATTCACACCCTGGCAGAGTCCGCCTTAGGCCTTCAGTAACCCCCCTAATCACCACCGCTCCCGTTGTCCCTTTCTGAATCTCTCAGCTTTCTTCAAATTCTTTCTAAAGCCCTACTTCTTCAGTGACATGTCCTATCTTCATTTTTATTGTCATATTATTGACGTATAATGCCGTGTTAAGTTTGATTTGACACATTTATATGTTACAATATGATTACCACCAACCATAGTGTTAGCTAACACTGCCATTACTTCATGTAATTTTCTTTTTTTTTATTGTTAATTTTATTGGGGTGACATTGTTAGCAAAAATTATATAGGTTCCAGATATACAATTCTATAATGCCTCTATGTGTTGCACAGTGTGCTCACCAACCAGAATCAGTTCTCCTTCCACCACCATGTATTTGATGTTCTCTCTCCTCCACCGGCCCCCTCACCCCCTACCCTCAGGCAACCACTACACTATCATAATTTTCATTTCTTTTTTTGTGGTGAGAACATTTAAGATCTAGGCTCTTAGCAAGCAACTTTGAAGTTTATAATACAGTATCATTGTCTACAATCACTATGATAGGCATTAAATCTCTAAGACTTACTTATTTACTAGTACATTTGTACCTTTTGACATGTATTTTCTGAAAAATGGAACAATTCATGATTTTATTTGTTGTTTTTATCTCTGGTGCTTGATACTTCATGATTTCACATAAACAGTAGAGGAAGTAAGAATATTTGAACTCAGCTATAGATTTTGCAGTTCTAACAACCATGTTATCCCTGCGCTAATGAGTAAAGCCCTAGGGAGATGTGTGTGGTCAGAGACCTGCCCGATTTTGACCTGAAATAAATGCCTTTAGCATAAACACTGCTCAATAAGGTCACTCTTCCCCAGCTATCATTTTGCATTAAGGGGATTATGCTCATTTCCTAGGAGAAGATTTATGTTCATTGTTTCATAAAAGAAAATCGATAAAAAATCAATGAACACAATATAACAATAAGAAAAGTTATAAACCAAATGGTTTTTATGCTTCAGAACTTGCTGTGCTAATACCTGCATGTACGGTCTTGGACATATGATTTATTTATATCAAAAGAATACTTATTTCTAATCTATTTTTTAAAAGCATGAAATATAAGCTAATGTCATCTATTAAGAATTAGCTATTTAGTCCCTTATCAGAGGTGTTGTTTTCTAACATATTTTCCCATTCCATTGGATGTCTCTTTATTTTCTTGATGATTTCTTTTGCTGTACTAAAGCTTTTTAGATTGATAGAGTCCCATTCATTTAATTTTGCTTTTACTTCCTTTGCCTTTGAGGTCAAATTCACAAGGTCCTCCCTGAACCCTAGACCCACCATATAACTTCCCTCATATGTGGGATATAAAACTGAAAGCAATAAAAAAACAAAAACTCATGGACACAGTCAATAGTTTAATGGTTTCCTGAGGGTAAGGGGGAGGTGGGTGGGGAAGGAGAAAGGAGGCATCAAATATGTGATGATAGAAGAAGAACTGACTCTGGGTGGTGAGCACACAATGCAACACACAGGCAATGTATTGTACAAATGTGCACCTGGAACCTATGTAATTTTTACTAATCAATATCACCCCAATAAATTTAATAAAAAATTTGAAGTTCATTAAAAAAAAAGAATTAGCCATTTAGGTAGTAAAATCTTTTCATCAACATTGAGTTTCACCCTATTTGTCATAAAGATTCATTATGCAAGTTTCCATTTTTAATTTCCTCAGATAAATATTAATTACTTATAAAATAAGTTTTCTATCATCAAAAAAGTCAGTGATTTTTTTTTTATTGCTTTGAATTGATATTCAAGATGTCTTCTTGGGACATCACCTCATCACATTGCCTAGGTGACTGAGTAAGTTACAGTATCATATCTGTTTCTAACAAAACTCTGTCTTGCTGCTGAATGATGTATCTCTGTGTTTATTTTAGAAAGCTTGCATGAGGTCTTATGTGTTAGCTGAGAACTGCTTGTTTCATATTTATTTGAATGATTCTAGAAATGTGCTTTCTTTTCTTGTCATTTACTTGTTTTAAGTTCTTGATATGTGTGGATTGAATTGACATTTTTGATGCTCAAAACTTCAACATAGCTCAACTGTTATGAACTATGAAAGTAATTAAGATAATAATTGATTAAAGAAATGAATATTATATTATATAACATACAATATTATATACTGATTCTATCACTTGATTTTCATTAAGGAAATCTGTATAAAATCATGATATCTGGAATGAGAGTAATCTTTTTCCTGCAAGGTTGAGGCTTTACCTCCTTAGTTAGGTACCCATTCAATTACCCTTACAATGAAATGATAATACACAGCTTTTTTAACTCTCAAAAATAGATGGAAATGTGTGTGTGTAATATATTCCCCTGTATCAGAAATAAAGTTTAAAAAATGGTAAATCGAAGTACTTAATTACTTCTTTCAAATACATGGCGATGGAAAGAGAATTGACTCTGGGCGGTGAGCACACGATGTGACACATAGATGATGTATTATAGAATTAAACACTTGAAACCTATATAATTTTGTTAACCAGTGTCACCCTGACAAGTTTAATAATAAAATATAAAATGAATAAATTACTTGTTTATATCTGATACAAGCAAAAATGGAGGAAGCTTTGAACCTATATTGTCTCAATCCAAAGCTAATACTCCTTCCATCCTCTTCAACTCCACATCCAGTACCATTTCAATGTTCAATGTTTAGTATACTACGAATTGAAACTGTGGGAAATCTAGGTTCATTTGAGGCTGAAAATGGAAGAAAGGACCAGTATTTAATTTGTTCAACTTAAGTTTTTTGTGATTTCTTCTCTTCACTCTTGAGTGCTGTTTTTTATTATTTTTAACTCTTTTATTGGTTAAACATTATTAAAGACATATCTGTTTCCATTTCAAATCAATTTCTTCTATTAAGATCAAAGAAATACAATAACTACATTAAAAATACAACTCATAGTAATAACCCATTTAAATAAAACCCCATTTAAAATTTTTTTCCTATCCATAATTCTGTATGTGCATAGGTGTAGAAAATATGTAGAATGAATTTCATCTAATGTTAATGATGGTTTGAATCTGTTAAGTAACAAACTTCAACTGAATAAATTTTAAAGATCTCTTTGGCTTTATTCAGTCATTCATGAATTGGGTAGCATCCGGTCTAGCAGATAAGAAGGAGCTCTGAAGAGCTATATAAAGTGAGAAATTTTTATAGACCAGAGTGAACAGGAACAAGGAAGTGGCACTGGGTAATCACTGACTGGATAAAAAAAGATTACTTTCCTGACATGTCATAGGATCTTTGTGACATTAGAAATTAAAAAATGTAAACAAAGGAGAAATGACTCAGGGAGGTGAGAACACAATACAACACATACACAATAAAGAACTGTACACCTGGAACCTTTGTAATTTTACTAAACAATATCATCCCTATAAATTTAATTAAAAATTAATAAATAAAATAATTTTTAAAACTTTTAATTCTTTAGTAGTTGCAGCCTAAGTTTTCAAAATTCTTAGCTAAAGTAATAATTTACAGAGCCCATGACCATTTAGGCCTCAGCAAGTGCGTGCTTACATTTATTGAACAGACAGGGGTGATCTTCTGTATCTAGAAGAACATGTTATTGAAAGTTTTAGAGCATTACAATGTCAGACATCTTATATATATTATATTTGTTATAATAATGAGGTAAAACCAAAGTGTACATTGTTTTCAATCTTCACAAATCGCTACAATTTATTAGACCTGAATTTCTTACTTTGTAATAACTATAATATAAAATTAGAGAAAACACACATCTCCATAATTTAAAAGAGAATGTGAATGTGATAATTAGGTATCATTGCTTCTACTCCTCTTTTTATAAAAAAAGGGAGAAGAAATAGACAAATCCAGCCATAAATGCCTCCATTGTTCATATTACATACTGAATATTTTCTTGACAACCTTTGTATATCTGTGGTGCTTGATCTCTCAAAATCTTCATGCCATTTACTAGGCTGTGGAAAATAGACTGGTATTCAGTTCTCCTGGGTCCTTTGTAGCAATTCAAAAAAGGTTTCCTAACCTGCAGAAGTTTTACAATGGTATAATAATATCAGGTTCTTAATTATTAACTTGATTAGTGAAACAATAAAGAAAATATGTGGGGAAGTCCTTTTGACTAATGTCCATTCCTTAAAATTCTGAAACTTTATAATTACTAATACATAAAATAATCTGTTAACTAAGTTGGGATCTGACAAAAGTAGGAAGTTCCTTGGATTTTTTGTATTGATCACATACGAATATGATTCAGAAGCACAGTTAGAAGGACCATGTAACAAACTATGGCTTTTTGTTGTTGTTGCTTATTTAGTGGTGGTGGTTGTTTTTCTTAATACATTAAAATGTTGATATTTTAGAGGGGCGTTTAGTCATAAATTATATTGTCAAAATGTTGATCCTCTCATTACAATGAAATCAAACATTACTCCTAATAACACACACAGAATTTCAAGATGCTACCTGACAATTTTTAAGAGTACTGGAGTTGCTTGCATCAGTAGTAATATATTTCAATGGCCACCTGTCTTCTACTTCCTGATTAGTAACTTCTAGAACAGTAGTCAGCTGTATTGAAAAACTGAATCTTTGTCTGAAATCTGTGCCTCTGCATTGTAATGGTACATTATCAATACAAAAAGAAACTTGTGTTTCATTGTCGTAACAACTGAATTTAGGAGCCGCTTGGATTGCATATTGTAAAGTACCTTGTATTGTTTTCTTCTGCAAATTTATTTGTATGCTAATTTAGCATGAGGTACTAAGCAAGGAAAAAGTGGAGAGGGAATCCTACACCCCTTACATTTATATTTAGGGGAAGAGAGAGCGAGAGAGCGAGAGAGCGAGAGAGAGTGCCTTCCAAAAGAAGTCAATCTTCAAAACTTAGAACAAAAATGAGAAACTTCTATCCTCTAGTAACCTCAAAACATGCTCTTTAAAAACAACGGAAACAAAGTTTTTATATTTGTATATCTCTAATTTTTAAGATAGCCTTACTGGGGGTTAAGGTCAATTGTTTCACAAGTGAAATAAGTGAAAGGATGAGTTGATTCATGAATTATTCCACTGATTTGACATTGTGGCCCACTGTGTTTGTCTAGACCTCTTGATAAAAGCACTCTGAACTGCCTGCCACTAAACACAAATGCATTTTGCATTAGATCTAATCAGCTGGACATCCAGAATCTTAGTTTTTAAGTGCTAAAGAAATGTTTTAGTACTGTTTTTAAGACCTATGTTTTTGTTTGTTATACTAAAACATTTCTAGGTCAAAATTCTCAAATATCTTATGATTAACCAGCTAAAAATGTATATTATATTAGTACAAAAATTTAAAGTTTCAAATTAAAAGAAAATATTATTGAGCAGTTTCTCATCATTAGAGCCATGTTTCTTATGCCCTTGTCTAAACGTAAGATAAAATATTTCTTAAAGTTGTCAATAAGAACTTTAGTTTCTAGAGACTTGCAAGTGTGTCTCTCTTCTAATTTAAATCCCCTAATAAATTTTAAGTAAATTGAACTTTCAGTATCAATGAAAATTAAATCATTGAACATTACAATTTATTAAAAAATTCAGTGGTGGCATGCCTTTGGTATGACCAACAAAGTAAACAGAGATTCTGAAGATATATTAATAGAAACTTCCTAAATTTAAATTCAAAGGAAAAAGTAATGAAAAAAATGGAGAAAGTATTGAAGAATTGCGAGACAATTTCAAAAGGTGTAATACATAAATCACTGGAACAGCAGCAAAAAACAGTAAGAAAAAAAATAGAGCAGAAAATACATTTGAAGTAATGTAATTACAAACTTTCCAAAATTCACCCCAGACATCAAAGCAGAGATTCAGGAGACTCAGAGGACATTAATCATTGTAAATACCAAAATCAAAATCAACCAACCAACTAACCAAATAAGCAAAAAGTCTAGATTTGGACAAATGAAATTCGAACTGAAGCAAACCAACAGCAAAGAAAAAAAAAATCTTGAAAGAAGTCAGAGGCAATGAAACGTATTACACAGGGAGAATTAAGATAAGAAGTACTGCAGACTTTTCATCTGAAACCGTGCAAGCAGGAAGAGAGTAGAGCAACATATTTTAGTATTGACAGAAAACACACACACACACACACACACACACACACACACACACACCCCAATCTGGAATTCTATAACCAGTAAGTATTCTTCAAAGTAGAGAAGGAAAACACAACAAGACTTTCTCAAGTAAACAAACTTTAGGAATTCATTTTTAGCAGCCCTGCACTCAAAGAAAAAAAGTTCTTTATGGAGAAGAAAAATGATGTTGGTTATTAACTCAGATCTCCATTAAGGAAGGAAGAGTGACAAAGAATAAATAAGATCAAGATAAAATCATTTATGTTTCTTATCCTTAAATATCTATGAGTTAATTATTTAATAAAAAGCAATACAATTCTAGAATATGGATAACCAAAATGAATAATAACAGCAGTGTAATAAGGAACAAGATGGAAGATTTTATTAATTGGTTAGTATTGATTCAACTGTGTCAATAATCACTTTAGATGTGAATGGTTTAGAAGGTGACCTTATCTGCAAATGGAGTCTTTGTGCAGATGTAATTGAGATGAGGTTATTAGGGTAGGTCCTAATCCAATGTACTTATAAAACAAGATAAATACAATGTGACAACAGAGGCAGAGATTGGACTGGTCCAGCTGAAAGGTAAGTAATGCCAAGGATTGAAGACCACCACTAGAAACTAGGAAGAGGCAAGGAAAGATTTCTGTCACAGCCTCAGGAGCATAGCCCTGTTGAAACCTGGAATTCAGAGCTCCAGCCATAAAAGCAACAACATCCTCGTAGCAATGAGCACACTCAGAAATCACTTAAATCTTGATTTCTATTACCATTTTCCAATAAAAGGAACCAGGCATTTTGGAAAAAGGCCTGATTCTAGAACTGAGGAAAGAAATATATTAAATAAACCTGGAATGTATTACAGTGTCAAAAAGTAATAAAATACTTAAAAATGAACCCACAATGGTACAGATAGGTCGAAGGGACACATGAACCGACAGAAAAATCTATCTGGTGAACTCTATATCGACTTAAGGAGAAATAAATAAATTAGTATTAGATTATAGCCCAAAGCAAAAAAATAAATGTGGATGACTCTGTACTGATATAAGTAAATGATTAAATAAGTAATAAATAAATAAATGGGAGTGAATAAGCAAATGTCTGGTGAGGAATTCCAGATAATTAAAACAGATACTCTGTCCTCAAGGTGGGAAAATATAACTCCCCTCCTTTAAGTGTGCACTGTACACATGACTTTTCCCCAAAGAGTGTGCTATGAAAAGGGGCAGCAGGAAAGAGGGGATTTTTAGTGGAGAAATCTGTCCACAGTACCTCAGTCAAGTGGTCAAGGCTATTAGCAATCGTGATAAGTCACACTGACAATGTGTACCCTTAATATGATATCATGAAAATGGCACTTTGCCTCTGTTGCCTTTCTATTGAAAACATGTAAGCCCAAGATAATTATGAGAAAAACATAAAAAAATTCCTGATTGTGGGATGTTCTACAAAATAGATGATTAGGTAACACTCTTTAAAACTGCCAAATTAATCAAAATCAAGTCTGAGAAAATTTCACTGCCAAGAGGGGCTAAGAGAACATAATGATTCAATGTAATGCAGCATCTTGAGATTCAAGATCAGGAAAATGGCATTAGAGAATAACTAAGGAAACCTAAATGAAGTAGGGACTTTAGATAATAATAATAATTTATTAATATTAATTCACTGATCATAAAAATGTTCCATACTAATATGAGATGTCCTAAAAACTTGAAGAAAAGTCTTTCTTCATTGAGGTCAGGATTTGTGTTGAACCTAAAAAGTTGTCCATTCAGAGTGTAAAAAAATAATATGAACGAGCCACTTTAGAATGGCATCAGATTTCCACCCCAGAGAAACTGCTTCATTCATGTTACTTCTGAAATTCTTTACTCTAATTGTTACATTTATTGAGTGACATGGGTTAGTAAAAATTACATAGGTCCCAGGTGTACAATTCTACAGTACATCTTCTATGTGTTGTGTTAGGTGTTCATCGAAGAAACAAAAACTCATGGAAACAATCAATAGTTTGGTGTTATCTGAGGGTATGGGGGAGAGGGCTGTGGGAGGAGGGACAGGGTCTCAAATATATGGTGATGGAAAGAGATCTGACTCAAATCTTTGGAATGTTAAAAGCGGGCAAAATAATATTTGGACTGGGCCTAAAGCAACACTATCCCTCCCCCACAATAAAAACAAGAAAGCAGATATTGTGTCTATTAGACTGAAATGTAAAGATAAGGGTTAGAATTAGTGTCACTGTGTTAGCTTACCTACACCAATGGAAACGCCTTTCTTCTATTGATGCAATTGTTTCCCTTCCCTTTCTCATAAACAGCCCTTGGCTTTGTCTCCTAATGAGAACACTATTTGGGTCCCTGCTTAAATAATTCTTCCCCAATAAGTGTTCTTTTTTTTTTTTATCTTAAATTAATGCTTATTGCTTTTCACTTTGGCCTTTTATTGCTAGGTTAACAATAGTTTATTAAAAATCCTAAAGGAAGATTGATGCATTTCAGGCATACAAAGAAGATACTTCCCCTTTCTTTCATTTTTATTAGTCATTATCACAGTGCTTGAATTATTTAGCTGACTCACATGCCTGCTTACAGTGGCTTCTTTGCAAGGGCACATCAGTTAAATAAATATTGCTCTGAACGTTTTATTTTAACGATAGTATTTCATATTGGTGTGAAGCTGTAGTATACAAAGTGCTTTTACACTCATTCTTTCATTTAATTATAAAAATAATATTTCAAAAAGTCAGCAGTCTTTGAAATTGTTTTCATTTACATAGCAGCCTTACACATTATCTCTCTTTATAGACGCACTCTTTCTAATATGGACGCTATTTTGTGCTTCTCGTAACCTTCCTCCAGATAGAGACTCGCTATTCTGAGGCTCTGAGCACAGGAGAGCCACTTCCCTCACATTATGTGCCCTCCTGGGGGCAGTTTGCATCCATTTAGAGATCCATTTAGGATTAAAGGTTCCACACCCATTTCCTCAATAGGAGATTTTTGAAGTCATACCCCAATTTTAATTATTTCTGTGGGATTATCTGAGTCCTCTTTACAAGTGCACCTTACTTCAACATTTCTGTTCCTCCAGTTCTTCTTTCCTTACGTTGGGAGAGTTGTTATGAAGAGAACTCTCTAAGAGTTCTCCTGCATCTCTGATTCATGGTCTGCTCTCTGGTAAAATTATCCCAAAGATCAGAGACTCAGGCAGCATATCTTATTATTTAATTTGTAAAGAAATGTAAGTGGCCTGAGTTATTTATCTGTAGGAATAAATAAGCCTACAGATAATGAGAAGTAACTTAGATGACATTAGCTGGGAGAAAATGTTTGGATGTTAGGTGTCTAGTTCTAGAAACAACACGTGGGTGGATCTATGTGAATCAGAACACCTTGCAAAAGTCTCTGTATTGCATTTTAATTCCAACAGTGAGCATTCACCCTTGAAGAGCTGGTTACTAAACAACCACATAGAAACAATGACTTGTGAGTTGTCATGAACCATGCTCTCATTGACCTCCACATGCATGCACAAGATGGATAGACACATGGAGTAGATATGGTAGCACAGGTAGGGGCTATCCATGACTCAGAAGCATACCCTCCCACTCATGCAAGTTAATGTAGCTAATACTGCTCTTAATACCAAATCTACAAGGAACAATGACTAATAATACTTTTGATATAAAACCATTTTTCAAGGAGAATTTCCATCTACTTAATAAAAAATTTGGTTATATTGAGCATTCCCTGCCTGGAAAAGGAGCTGATTTGTCATTATTAGAACATGGGTCCCTGGTGGTGTAGTGGCTAGGCTTCAGTGCTCTCAACGCTGCGGCCTGGGTTCGAGTCCCAGCCAAAGAACTACCCGCCTCCCCCCACAAAAAAAATATGGGTTTACCTATCCCTTGTTCAAGGCCTTGTTCCCCACCACTATCTAAGGATTTACTGAACATCTGAACAACCAATCAGGTGGTCCAGCAAAACCATTCTTTACACCAAAAGAGCCACTTTACAGCAAAGGAAATGTGATAATAGCTATATGACCATAAAATTTGTAACTCATATTATATACCACACTGCTAGAGATCAACAGGCAAAAAAAAGAGCTAACACATCGTCAAGAGTAATCGGCCCTGATCCTCACAGGGAGGTAGGGCTGCTGGTAGCCTATCAAGCCTAGGCTCTTAATTTTAAGAAATTAGTCCTGTACCTACCATTTTGCTTTACTACAAATTAGCGCCACTTATACCCGGGTTTATTTCTAGAGATTCTATTCTGTCCCGCCTTTTCTTTTTTTTTTTTCTGCCTATATTTGTGCTATATTACATTTGTTTATTTATTGTAGTTTTTAATAAACCCTGTTTTCAGGTAGAATATATCTTGTGGTTTAGTCTCCCTGAAATGTGTCCTGGCTTTTCCCTTTTCTAATGGCTTGTAAATTTTAATATTTATTTGCTAACGTTCACAAGTTAGATTCTGCTGAAATTTTAGTGATTGCTTTAATCTATGATTCTGTTCAAAATAAAGTTTTTAAAATGTCAAGTCATTAATATTATACTGCTTTATTCATTTATGGAATTTATGTCATATGCAATTTTTTCTGTAGACATCTTATCTTTTGTTAGAGTCATTTCTAACCCTTTGGTATATTTGCAAATGGTGTCTTTCTTAAAAATTTTTATTGTCTAAATATTATTTTTGGTATATATATATATATGTGTGTGTGTGTATATATATACATATATGTGTGTGTGTGTATATATATGTGTGTGTGTATATATATATATATATACATACATATACATATGTGTGTGTGTATATATATATAGAGAGAGAGAAGCTTGATTTTTATATAAAGGTAAGCCTGAGTTTCTTGAAAATTCACCTTTTAATTCTAAAAATTCTGTGTTATAAATGTATTTGGATTTTCCACATACAAAGTTGGTATAAAATGCCAGTCATATTTTTTATTTCAATACTCTTATTTATTTATTTATTTATTTTACATTTTAGTCACATTTGTTTTTCACTTTTAGTATGCTCATTAGAACATCTTAAGGAGTTCAATAGCAATTTTTGTAAGCAAAGTTACATTCCATTTCTAAGTGAAATTGGTCAAAGCTTCTCAAGTAGTTACAAAACATGATAGACAAGATGTTACACCCTTGCATCTGAAGATTTTTTTTCCTTTATCTGGAAAGATGACTGGAAAAGAAAGCATTGTCTGCTGTAATAATAAAAAAAAATACCACAGTATAAACACTAACCTTTCTACTTATCACAGCTTGGTTGAGTTTAAAATTTGTGTTTAAAAGGTCCAAGATGACTGCTATTTTACAAAAATGATCAGGGTGGAAAGTTGCAATCTTCATGTGCTGTTTTTTATGTTCTTTTTCTGCTTGAAAACACCATTAGAATGGTGAATTCAAATGGAGACAGTGGGAAGAACTCTACCACAAATGGTAGAGTTGAGTTCTACTCTTAAGAAAGCAAAGTTTGTGTGGATGATGGTGTCCATTTGTGCATTAATTTAAAGCAATACATGTCTGGCAGCTGACTACATCTTCGGTGTGGACTTGAAAACAGCGGTGGTGGAGAATTCACCTGATGGGCAGAGCTTCAGGTGGTACACAGACTTCTATACTTTGTGAAATTTCCTATAGATGCCTTGTCAATGGAGATTGTCCTTACTGGCTGGTTAAAAGTACCTGGAATTAAAAATATTGGAATATTAGAAACAATGAGGTCTGGGGTAGAGACATGAGGATAATATTTATCACAGTTTAAACATCCAGCAGAGAGTATTTCAACATAGCACAGGCACTAAACTACCAAGTAGAAAAAAATGCAGGACAAGTGTATGTCAGCCACCCTTCTTTATTGGTGACACCAATATTGGCATGATGAGCACATGAACAAAGTGTGGGAGAGATGGAGGCTATGTAGGAGGACCTTTGACTAAATATTTTGGTTACTGGTTACCACATGTCTATAAATTTTGAATATGGCTTCCCTTTCTTACATGCAGAGCCTCAGCCAGCACCAATATCTGAGTGCTACTAGTATAGGACTTCATATAATATCACTTAAGAGCAGCATGTATGCCTACAAAAAGAATGAGGGAAGGAAAAAAAAAAGAATGAGGGAAGGGACTCATGGTCATGGTACCTACTGATCACATCACACTGCCTAGAAGCTTCTGCCTTGAAAAGTATTGCAGTAGCCAGTTGACGGCATACATAAAGTACCAATGTGGAGGTAAAAATAAGCAAGGTGGAATGTCATCCTTCTGGAGTCAGAATTCACGTGCATTAAAGACATTTTATTACCAGTAGGAAGTACCCATGGGTCTAGAGTTACATAATAGAAACGTGAGTGTTCCCACTTACCATTACTCTTAATGACCCATTGACTCTCTGTGCCTATGCCTACACTTCAGAGTTCTGTAGAGTTTGAGGTCTTGGTCCCTAAAAGGGCTTATTTTCTCCAAGATACACAGCAAACATTCCATTTATTAATAGTTACAAAATATGACTAGTACTGGTGAAATTAGTAATCCTTGGGTGCAGGGAGCATAAGTCAATCACTGACTTGGCAGGGGTAATCAACCAATCATGAGGCAATTGAGTTGCTTTTGCCCTGGAGGAGTAGGAAGCTATTATGTGTGGAAACCAGGTGATCCACTCAGTGCCTTCCTTTGAACAAATGGGAATGTAAATGGACAGGAAAAGCAACCACCAACTACATGGTGACCAGAGACTCAGGATCCCCATGAATTAAAGTCTAGATCACCATATTGAGTAAGCCACTCAGGTTAAAGAGAGTCGCTTGAAGTGAAGGAAACCTAGAATGGATAGTCAAAATGGGAAGATAAATAGAATTAACTGTGCTTCTGAGACCAGCTACAGTGTCAAAGGGTGAAGATAGCCTCACAAACTTTCTTCTTCTAAATTTCCCTTGGGTAGAGAAGTTTATCATAGTCATGGTAGAGCTGCCCCTTGAATGTTTATGCAGAATTGCAGATGATTGGTCCAGGAGTTAAACTGTAAAAGACAAGGCTGCCTGTACCCTCCTTCAAGGAAAAACGTGCTCAATGACTCCACGGAGTTCACTCATCAGAAGCCTCCAGCCACCAATCAGTTCAGGATCTTCTAAGGTTGCAGAGAACTTTTTTACCCAAGGTTGAAACCTTTCCTGCACGTAGTCTAGGTTGGACTATAAAGACCCGCCAGCAAGGCCTCATGGAGGACAATTGTCATATGCAAATCTCAATTTCCCATCCTCTCTGCTGAGTTTTCAGTACTTTCCTCATTGCTCAAATATTCCTGCCATCAATCTTGCTTTTTTTTTTACAGATGTTGATCCAAATATATATCTTGACCCCCAAATTTTGTCTTATTTTCTGCTCTGGAATACCTACCATGATACAGTTACTGTAAAGTATGAAAAAGATCAGACTTTTCTCCAAGCAATTCTTTTGCAACAAGACAATACGCTCTACTCATTTTTCTGGACTTTCCTAGGAAAATATGATTCCAAGCATTAGGTGTTTTGATTCTAAAGGTAAACCCACAAATTACACATTTTTAGACATAAATAGACTACAGAAGCAAATTTGTTTATTTAACCAAACATTTATTTTTAACAAAGCTTAGAAAAATAAAGTGCTTGGAAAGAAAATTGTAACACACTTAATTAACTACATTCAACAGCTTAAATCTGTATGTAATATATTTAGCATCAGATAACAACACTGATACTCATCTGAATAAAACTTAAAAATGTATTGTTTTTTGAAAGTACTCCTGCTGCATTATGATTCATTCACAGAGGAATATAAAATTCTTGGATTGTAAAAGTAACATTTAAACACTGAATTTAACTTTTAAGGTGATTTCAGCACAATTTACTATATTTTTGTGTAGGTATATAGGAAATTGTTATTTCATGAAAATGATTTTACAGTTATTACATGATTATTCATTCCAATTCTTATTTATTTACTTAGTTTTCATGTCAACATTGTTTATTGGTGGAATAAAATTTTATCTTTGGTTATGTTAAAACTCTTTCTACGTATTTATGTTCACCAAGTGTTTTTATTATCCTTTAACTGAACAAGCAGTGAAGATGGCACCAAATTGTCACATCTTATACAAGTGTATATTTAAATATCATAACGTGAATTCTTGGTGTTTGTCACAGCATAGAATTCACGGATGCATCACATTAAGTCAAGCAAGCAATAGATTTATTAGAGGAGGATACACTTTCAAGACAGTGAGAGCAGGCCAATTCTGAGAAAAGCAGGAGAACCCAAGAGAAACAGGTTTGGGAATTTATTACACTCAAAATAAGAGAGTGGAACACTCCTGACTTAAGGGTGGCTTTGTAGGTGTTCTTAGGTGGCTCCTCGCTGACCGCTTCCTCCAGTCCAGAGGGACCCTTTTTGTCCTTAATGTGGTTCTCTCAGAATGGTCATGACAGCCAAGAAGGAGTTTTTTTTTGGCTGCCATGATGTTGGTACAATTTATTATATCATAATATTAAAATCCATTATAATGATCTAAAGGTCACCTGAAGTGACAAAATGACATCCCGAATCATCTTTTGGCCACCAATGCCCAAGCCTAGCTGGACTGCTGTGTGTTTTCTTTAACTGCTGACTTCCCCTCCTCCTTCCTTCTCTCCCCCTTTTTCCTCTTGGCCCTATTCTTTCTGCCTAGGGTGATAGAAGGTATAAAGGGCCAGAACTCAGCATTTCTCCCTTTTTTGTATCTAGTTAGTTATACAGGTGTTATCCTTGCTTGTAGAGATTTCCTGATATATTTTATCAATGCATTCCAATTTAAAAAAATATAATAAAATTAGCATTTTAATTTGGGGAGCAGGCCATAGTAACTTATTTAAATTATGTTTTTGTTTGTTTGTTTTTGTCAGTTTCCTACATTTAAATATATGTTATATATGTATATGCATATATCATCTAAAACTAAAATGAGTATAAATTTTGTCGTATCCAGTTTACATACATTGAATAGGTGAATATACACATACACAGAACATTCACAGAATTTCAACTGCTAGCAGTTGATGTAGAAGGTGACATGACGTCCAAAGCAATAGGTTTTGTAATTGAAAAAAAAAAATATATGTAAATATTTATCAGTGGTAGATTTGCCATTAAATTGAAATGTATTTATGGAATGACTTTCTATGTGGTAATGAAAAAGATAAGGTTTAAATACATTTTCATTGAAAGAATTTGAAAGATTGTTTTTAATTTAATAGGTATTTATTGACTGTTTCTACGTGGTAGGCATTGTATTGGGTGCTGGGGACAATGAGTGAGGAAGAGAAGTAGCGAACTTGTTTTAAAGGAAACTCACTTTAATGGGAACAAGAATCACTTAACAAGTGAATGAATATCACCATTATGACGCCTGCGCTAAGTGGGAAGTACTACAGGGCAAGCAGGCGAGATAGTGTAAATTGGGAAGTCACTTCAGCTGTGGTAGCAGAAGCAGCCTCTCAATCAGAGGTCTTAAGAATGACTGTGAGTCAACCCTGTGAAGGACATGGTACAAACTTACACAAATGGAATATGTAAACTATTCTCCTTATCTTTTAGAGTGGAGTAACAATAGATATTGTGGAAAGCTGATAAACAGGAAAGACCAGTGTAGCATGTTCTATTAAGAATTAGGTCACTGCCTAATCAAAAAATAATGGTGAATAGGAATTTTAGGAAATACAACTCATTTGACTTGGGCATAAAAACCTGGTGCAGGCAGTAATGATGGACTTTTATTTATTTGAAACATATAAATGATGAAATTTTCATTTTGCTTTACTATTCTACATAAAAAACGATTAAACAAAAACATTTAAAAAATCCCACTGTGTTTAGATGAAATTGCAGTTAGCCAATTGACATTTTACATGTTATATTTTGAATATATAAATTGCTTTACAATAGACTCATTCAAAAATTTCTGACAATTACATAGAGAAACAATTTTACCTAAAGTGTGTTAAATTTCCAGATTGGTTTTAATTGGTACTTGTCAAGCATTCTCACTTATTCCAATATCTCTGATAATGCAGTAATGACCAAGATTTTGATATCCCCTCATATCTAAAGAACTACAAATCACAATTTAGCAAATAAACAAAGCAGATTTAAATTAGGATTAAATTTTGACTAAAGCTGAAAGGATATATTCATAAAATGTTTATAAATAGAAAGAAATAGATTTCGCATTCAATGTAATGCAAGGTTTGACAGATAATTGTTTTGAAAATCTGAGAAAGATATTTAGAGTAACACAAATTGCTTTTGTGATTTTATTGAAATTTAAAGGTTACAATTAATTTTAAATTGTCTCTATTAAGTATAGGATATAAGTAACATACATTATATATATATATAATATTTATTATAAGTATAGGATATAAGTAACATACATTATATATATATAATATTTATTATTATTATTCCATCAGGGCCATGATTTCTTTCTTTCCTGAAGCATGGCAAGCATCTTCTAACCCATCTTCCTTAATATTGCTTTTCCTTCCTCTTTTCCTCCTCACTCCTGTCACTGTTATCTTCTCAAGTGCCACTGCTTCTCCCTTCCCCATCTTCTCAGCAACAGGACAAAGCTCAAAGTCCTCAGCCTGGCGTTCAAACCCTTTCTGGATGTGACTCCAATCTCTCTTCTAATAACTTTTCTTCTTCTACCGTCCTAGTTATAGACTGCGCTTCAGGCTAAACCTGAACTCATTGCCAGGTCTGAGTACCCATAGGTCTTTCTTCATATTTGTCACTCAGTCTGGTAGACCACTCATCAAGATGTACCTCTATTTCCTTCTCACACTCTTGGTCACATGATTTCCCTGTTCTCAGCACATTTTCTCTAGAACTTGAGGTTTGACTATCAAAGCCTGGGTCTAGAAGTCACATGTCTTTTTCCTTGTTTGTGTGTGTGTGTGTGTGTGTGTGTGTGTCTCACAAAGAGGTAAATTGGTACTTAATGCCCTCAACAAGTTTAGAGAGGTTCGTTTTAATTAAGATTCTTTTTAGCTGTTAACCTCTGTAGTTTAAGTGATCTCTAATTGGGAATCTTATCCAACATGTGTACACATAATTGTCAAGAAAAAAATTTTAAATGTGTATTTTCACTATTGAAAATGTTAATTCAATTAGTTATTTAGAAACAAAGTGCTACATAAGTCAAATGGAGAAGCTGTGAGCTGATGTTCATATTGCAGTGAATACAGATCTACTCAAATAATGCTGAAGCTCTCATAGTTTCAAGAGGAAGTTACTAAAAGTATGTAAATAGCTTTTTATCTGTCTTCTACCCCTCTCTCCCTCTCCTCTTTCTCCATCTCGTTTTCCTCATCACATCCTTCACTTCCTCTTCCTCCTCCTTACTGGCCCCGCCTCCCAATTTGGCAGAAGTGGAGCATTCCACTTACATTAAATGTCAAGACAACAACATTAAGGCAGATTTTAAAATTAAGTTACCTTGAAGTATGCACTGTGAAACATATGTAGTCGTCTTCGAAGAGAATTAAATTTGGATGTCCAATGTCTAGTCCACTGTCTGTATCGGATTTATTGTCTTCAATATGGAGATCTTAGGTTTCCGATTATTTTCTTAATTTTATAGAATTTATGTTATGGGATTTTTGGTAGGAAATCTGATATCTTGGTGAGCCATGTGTTAATAGACTATTTTAAACATATAAAAATATAAAATACACAATCTTTCAGTATAACAAAGAACTAAAGAGCATATTCAAATCACGTAATAGTGGCCCATTTGCTCTTCTATGCCTGCTCCAAAGGTGGTTGTTCTCTTTCCCCCTCGCAAGGTTTATGAAGTACCATCTGAGCCCAAAGAGTTAATGATATTCAGTTGGAAACTAGCATAGAATATTACTTCTCTGAATCAAAGCATAAATTGTTCTTGCTTTCCGATTCCTTGGAACCCCAAGTGTGACTCTGGTCTAAGTTATTGGGATAATTACCTAAGTTCTCATTTCCCCTGTAACGAAAATTCAACCTGGGTGTTTTATATGAGGAGAATATGCAGTTGAGCTGTTAAATGAATATAAGCTCAGGCCATTTAAAAATCTTTAATAGAATTATTTGGTTTGTGCACTTAATACCATCAGGCCCTTCCATCCATTTATATAAATACAACTGCTAATCACATTATATTAGGAAAAATATGACATGTCAATAGCATCATCTCTAAACTCTTTAGGCTTCTATATGAGGTACTTAATTTCATGCTCTAATAAAATTACTGATTTATATTCTCTAATAACTAATTCTTCTAACTTTGCTCAATAATAATTAAATTGTATGATGTTTTCCCAAAAGACAATTTTAAGCTGTTATTGGAAAGAATTGCTTGCATAAATGTAAATTGGCTTTGATGTTTATTAATATAGCTAACATTCCTCATTAAACTGAAATATACCGATGCATAATGTAAGAATATAGGAGCTTAGAAACTTTTCAGAGTTAGTTTATGTTTCTGTACTTTCATTACGATTCAAGTGCAGAATTTAAATAAACAAACTTAGAGCTCTCTTTATTTTCTTTGGCAAAACAAATCACACTATTTGCAGCTGATATGCATTTATGTAATTTTGTATAATTACAACAAAACAGCTATTTAAATGTCTAGTTCATGACCTTGGTTTCATCTTCTGTTAAATGTTAAATCCCATAGTAATATTGTGATTGTTATTTAATTTCCTTCTTTTTTTATTTTTGAGTTTATAGAATTCTAGTTCTATAATATATATATACACACACACACATATATATATATATATATATATATATATATATATATATATATATATTTTTTTTTTTTTTTTTTTTTTTTTTTTTTTTTTTTTTTTTTTTTTTTTTTTTTTTTTTTTTTTTTTTTTTTTTTTTTTTTTTTTTTTTTTAATGTGTGTAGTTCCCTGGCTGGGAATTGAACCCAGGCCACAGCACTGACGACACCGAAGCCTAGCCACTACACCACCAATAAACTTTTAATAAGAACAAAATTTAGTATTTTAAGAACCTAATTTCAAATATGCATTGTATTATGCTCATATAACAAAGAATAATGAGTGAATTACTTTGCTAGAATGTAATATGTAAAAAAGTTTCAGGTATATCATACAACCTACTTCTACTTACAACTTAAATAAGTTGGATTGAGTCCATGGAGGGATTTATAATGACTGCGTTTGGGGGGAAAAATGTCATTTCAGATATCTGGTTTTGAAATACTTCACACATCATATCTACCTTTTCACCTAAATCAACTGTGTGTGTATGCTTGTGTGTGTATGTGTTTGTGTGTGTGCATGCGCGGGTGCCTGTGTGTGCATGGGTGCGCGTGTGTGTGTGTGTTCGTGCATGTGTGCATTTGTGTGTGTGTGTGCACACGTGTGTGCGTGTGCAGGTGCATGTGTGTGTGCAGTTGCGCATGTGTGTGTTTGTGTGTGTGTGCGCACACGTATGTGTGTGCATGTGTGTGTGTGTGTGTGCATAAGTACGTGTGCACATGTGTGTGTGTGTGCGTGCATGTGTGTATGTGTGTCTTCTCCCTCATGGCCCACTGTTCTAGATGCATGGGTGTTTTATCATCTTTTATCTCTGAAGATACTTTTTATTGAACTTTCTGCTTTTTTGTTTGGACTGTGTAAGGAAATTCATTTGTGATTTAACCTAATTTTATTTTCATTCATAGTGTATATTTTTCTCTAATTTCCAGTGATCTTAGCTGCAAGTTTATGCTGAAGAGTAAGACACTAAACAAGACTACTTCTCCTCCCACAGTAAGACTTATTACAGGGGTCTTTAGAGTAAGGGTGGTATTACTGGCTTTCCCTTGGAAAAAAAATAAAAGCCATTGGGAACCAAGACCAAAAGCAGTCACATCAGAAGTACTGGAGCGCTGTTAGGACTTCTATGAACTTTTGGAGAGACATAATTCACCCCATAACAATGGCTAAATCAGTTCCCTAAATGCTTTAAATGGTACATAGGTTTTAATAAAATTATCCAGGCATTTACAGTAGATGTCTCTTTTCTGACAACAAAACCTTGATTTTATTGGTTGAATGCTGAAGAAAATGATGTGATTCCTTTCCCTGAAGCTCATACCACTGCAAATATATTTTTAAATGTTTATTTTGGACAGGTGTAATAGGAATGCAAAGCTGCTGCCACATTATAATATCACATTTTCACTTACTCATGTGGAACACGATATGCAACATTTTAGAAATACATTCACTTTGGGTGGTAAGAACTCACAATAAGGCTGCTAGCTCTGCTGCCTGAAGAGAACATCTATACAGCTTATTTTTATTCTTCTGGACACTTCATTTTGCACATTAGCAACTGATAATTTGACAAGTACTCACAACTGCTTTTTGCAGAATCACCTATGCTAGGTAATATATACATATAAATATATATATATATTTACTAAATACTAAAAACTCACATCTGGCTAGAAAATCATGATATAAATGTCTAGATGCATTGTTTCCTGGTTTTACTTGTATTAATATTTCACCTTTACTTGCCAGGTGCATGAAAATGAAATGATTGTTTATTTATTCCTTCAATCTGGGAAAAATGTACTTAAATGTCATAGAATATTAGTTATGTATGTATATGCGATTATTTGACTAATGAAACGAACTACTTAATAAGCCAGGCAATCATATAAACTATGAAGTTACTTGAAGCTTTCTATCTTCACCAGGAGAAATCTTAGCTTTAGAAAATGGGAGTGAATGCTTACTATATGCCAGACATGGTTTGAAACTCTTAAATATATATTTCCTACTATCATATGTTATTTTTACAAATACCCCATCAATGAGGCCCTTTTACTCTCTCCATTTCACAGATGTGGAAATTAAGGCCCAGGGGGATTAAGTCCTTAATCTAATATTGCACTGGTGATCATAAAGTAATGCCACCAAACCAAGGCAGTGTGACTCCAGAAGTAAGACTATATTGGCTACTGCATGCACAGCTATCAATCAGAACCATTTGAAAATGTACTGAAGATTTAAGCACATTGATTTTGGTATTATAAAACTTGAATTTTAACACTAGCTCCATCATTCCTTTTCTGTATGACCTTCCTGGGTTTCAAAATATTCTTACCACATAGTCTTAACCAAACTCTTCATAGCCAGTCAACATAGATCCACTTCTTCGGTGTTGCCAGTCTCCTTACTGTTCATTCTAAATGTATCCTATCAAATTCTTTATAGATCCCCTATAGAAACAATAATGTGTCTCACATAGTGCTAATAGATAAAAAATGATAACTGTAAAAAGCTTAGTATGGTTCCAGTCAGAGTAACCACTTAATTTTTAGCTGTTACTATCACTAATATTTTTATCAATACTGCTATCATTCTACTATTATTACCAGCATGGAAGATTCTACTAATAAAATTGAACTATGAGAACTATATGAAGTGATTAATTTTAATATTTTCTAATGTAAATCTTCTAATGTGATATAAAGTTCAACAGAAATAATAAAGTTTATACATATAACCATTATTCTCGGAAGATAGATCTTTTAAGTCAAAACTTCAAAAGCAATACTGTTATATTTTAGAAATTAATGGGAAGACTTTCTTGCACTGCCTTTCACATCCACCAATGTTTCCTGCATCACTTTTCTGACTAAGGTTCTTTCTAGACTGAGAAAAGTTAAGAATGTTATTTTGACTGCAGGCACAATATATATAAATACTTCTATTTTGTTGATAAAAAAAGATAAATACATTTACTGTATTGATTCATGGTCTACCAAAATTGTAGTGGTCAGAAATGTTGCCTATTTTAGAAAATCTTGAGTTACTTTTATTTTTGTACTTTTTAATGATTTGTATTGTTTTATTTTTTAATAGTTAGGAGTCAGTTCATGGTGATAGTCCAGGAATTTTTATTATTCTTCATTTTGAATTTTAAAGACATGAAAAAATTCTCTAGCTAATGATGCGAAAAAGTTCTGTTAATAGAAAAGATACTGTATTAAGAATATTCATACAAAAATATGACAGAAGAATCAGAAAATGTTTTCCTATGTCTCAAACAGAATTTACAATTAAAAGTATTAAAAAATAGATAATTAATGTTATCATAATTACCAATGGCAAAATTTACTTTATATTAAGATTCCTTGAACATTTTCACTCGGTGTTCTAAACAATAATGATAATTATAATGATAATAAAAAAGTAATTATTAATTTCTTACTATGTGAAATATATTGCTGTTTTTGAAAAAGTTTATGTGTTAATCTGTATATCTTTATTTAGATTATTATCTTGTTACATTACTTAGAAAGTAACAAAGAAAATAAATGTAAATTCCTCTTTAGAATGATTCATTAACACATGTAGTTATAAATATTTGCATAATATTTCTAAATTCCAACACTGTCACTGACAAATCTTTAATACTTTATATTTTTAAATAAAGTGACTAGTATTATGAAAATATACATACTGTTTTATTGACTACTTTAGTGATTAATAAGGGAATCACAAATACATAATATAACAAACTAAAATTTTGAAGTGGTTTAATATTAGAGAGTAATACAACACTTACGTATTGATGAATATTTTTATTCCTTACAATTTCTTTAAAATAAGTTATATCTGAGTTACTAGTTGACAAAGGAGACCCCAGTTATGGCATACTTGCAAACCATTCTGAGATGCCTTGCTAGCTACTAACGGTGTTCTTATTGTATGCTTATGAACAAAATAACTACACACTAATTGTGAAATTAAGAGCAGGATAAATATTATTAGTGCTCATCTGGTAACATTAAAATGTACAGAATAAATTATTTCACTTGTAGATCAAATATCTTCAAGAAATATGTAGGGAATCAAAAAATGGAAATACGTGAAACTTACGCTCACGAGCTTTATTTAAAGAATATCCAGGCCTACGTCATAGGTAATGAGAGGCTCTCAGTAAGCTTGAGCCAAACTTAAATCTATCAGGAAACAACGTGAATAATGGAAGTCAGGAACAAATTAATTGATGAAATCAACATTTCTGCCATTTAGGTAACTTGGACACGTTCCTTGATACACCTCCTACCTGCTTACAGGTTGGTGTTCTTGATAAATTTCAGGATGTGCCCTAGTATGTCTAGCGATGTTTTCTAAGATAGTGATCTAGATAGGTGCTTCTCAAAATACATGAAATGAAGAGCAATATTTTCAATTTTCAATTCCACATGTACTATTCCTTGTATAAAATAAAATAAGTAAAATATTAAATTAAAATAATAAATATACAATCCAGACCTTATTTATATAGTATTCTATAGCCATAAAATTACTCCATTTGTATTGCTAAAAATGCTCTAAATGTTTATTCTTAATATCTGCGCATATACAGAGGGTGCCAAAAATATATACACATTTTAAGAAAGGAAAAATCTGAATTAAAATTGTAATACTCAATGTATACCAATAACAAAAGATGAATACAAATCATGTTTGACTTCTGCAATTACAAGAGGTGCTCAAGGTGGTTACCATCAGCACCCAGACACTTCTGATTATGGCGAACTTCTGCTTGAGCAACACTGACCAAGGTGTCCACTTATATTGCTCCACGTGCCATTTCAATTTTTTCCTGAAGTACCGCCAGTGTAGCCAGTTTTCTATGGTACACCACATCCTTTAAGGTCCCCCATAGGCAGAAGTCAAGGGTGTTAAGTCAGGAGAACGTGGGGGAAACTCAACTTTCTCAAATTTCAGATACCACTTCAAAATGGTCTTGTGCTCCTCGGACAACAACCGTGCTTCAGCCATTCTCTTTGCCTGTCCTGCCTGTTGCATGGTGATGCTAGCATTCATTGGGTAACACCGTCTTTTGAGTGAATGTCATACTACACATTGCTACTATAATTCAATTCAACTTTGAAAAGTAATACATAAATAACATCTCTTAAAATGTGTTTATGTAATTTCGCACCCCCGGTATTGTCACAGACTGATGATAGATTGAGATTTGACTCAGTCGACCCACCACATGATGAGTAGCACAGACTAGAGTGGCCAGCAGAAACTGCACGTGAATATTAGAGAATCTAATTAACAGAATACTATAATTCAAAAAACAGGTGTTTTTGTTGTTGTTGGTTTTGGTAATAGTTTGTTCATTTTGATGGCTGGCTCGCATTGAGGTTTCTCTACACCCAACCATCAAGAGAGAGATATTTTAAAACAAACTTTTATCCTGCCCTCTTAACAATTTTCCTCCTATTGTCACCTTGGTAACCAATGACATGCATGTGTGCTATAGTAGATAAGAAACATGGCATCTTGCACATAGACAGTATTTTCCTCTTGTGTGATGGCAGCATCCTCGCCTGGAGATGGAGGCACACCTTGAACCGAGTTAACTACCGTTTATCTAGTCGAGTTGGAAATGCATTACTCAAAGTGACACAGATTTTTTTTCATTTTAATTAACTTGACTCATTTATTGTAAAGCAGTGGCAGCACTATAGAACAAGAAGTTCATACTTGGCAAACTGTATTTTCCAGAAAAATGGGAACTTTATTTCATTCCATTAGATGCAAGTTGTATCTGCATTTAAACTGCAGTCAAGTACAAACTGGTATCATTAAATTGGATTCCCAAATTGTTTGCCAAACTTGCAACTTTGCAAATACTTTAGAAAATTTGTGCAGTGATAAAAAATAATTTAGAGTTGGTATACTTGCTACTTTTGATATAGCCCGCCCTTTGATCTCCTTATACCTAAGCAATATCTATATGAAAATGCAACACACAATGAAGGAAATGAAGCACAGCTCTGGTGGAATGCGAATTCTAATGAGTTAACTGCTATTATTTTATGGCATAATAACCCGCATTGGACAGTTTGTGGTTAGGGACAGATTAGGGAAAGGTCAAACAGTTTAAGACACTATGATGAAGCCACATCTAGGAATTACTAAAGCAAATATTTCTCTCCTTTTGGTGAAATAATTTGTTTTATATAAAGCTTCTGTTCACTGTCTTCTACCAAGAGATAAATATTTCTGTATTTAATTGCTTTAAAGTCAAACATTAAAATGAAGAAAAATTTTGACTTACAGAAACAGGGGAAATCTAAAATATTTGTATTGCTTCTGTTAGTTGAGATTTAATTAACCTCTTTACAACTTAATGAAATCCATAAAGTGTGTACTTGTCCAACAGAAACATACTTGACAAACACCATTATCTAAATATCTGTCTTTATAGTAAGTTAAGTTTTAGGGGAGAACAAATAGGGGAGATATTACTTTGGAGCTAAACCTTGCCTTTCAAGCCTATCCAGCACTTTCTAGAATGTTTTTTCTATTATTACTAACATCCACTATCAAATATATTCTATGCTTTTATTACTAAGATTACAAAAACTTATTTATTATGTATTTAGCTACTTCACATTTACTTAACACAAGAGTACAGCTTACATGAGCAGTACTGAATGTTAATTTATTAAAAAAACAAAATAACCTGCTAAAAAGTACAGACTAAGTAGACACCTTCAAAAAATAATCCAGATTATGATTTGTCCACTTCTCTTCTTGACATACTATGTAACAATAAATAGTCAATTGTATTTTTGTGTCCTGGCAACATAAATAGAACCTAAAATAAAAAGATATCATTGAGTAGCAACAAATAAACATCCAATACCTAAATATATATATATATATATATATATATATATATATATATATTTATTTATTTATTTATACACACACACACATATTTTTGTACATATTTTCATATTCAGTGCTTCTCAACCTTCCTAATGCTATGACCCTTTAATACAGTTCCTCAGTTGTGGTGACCCCCATGAAATTACTTTCGTTGCTACTTCATAACTATAATTCTGCTACTGTTATGAATCGTCATGTAAATATCCGATATGTGTTTTCCGATGGTCTTGGGCGACCCCTGTGAAAGGGTTGTTTGACCCCCAAAAGGGTCATGACCCACAGGTTGAGAACCGCTGATATATATGAACATACATATATGAAAAAAATATATATATGAAAATATGTACAAAAATGTACACTTGAAAAATACAGACATTATAGTGGAAAGTCAAGACCTACATAAATAATGGCATTCATGAATTGAAACGTTGTATTTTAAATATGTCAAGTCTCTTTAAACAGATCTTAAGATTCAATGCAATTCTAACCAAACTGCCAGCAAGCAATAATTCAATCTACTATATGGACTTATTAATTAATTGAGTATATGTAGAAAATAGTAGGTATATTTGTCTAAAGAAGCTGTAGTTCTTGTAAATAATATACATAACCACATAGTCAATCTGATTGTGAAATTGACGAAATGAACTGCACGTAGCTCTCATCTCTATCTCATTGAAGCAGTTTTTTGACACTTAAATTCCTATAATTGTTTCATTTCTCTAACTTAAAAGCTATTATTTTATCAATACTAACCATCATTTCATGCCCATTCAAATCTAACAGTCCCTGAAAACTGTAGCTATTTTAACTGTAACAATAATTTATAGCTAACAAGAAAAATATTTCTGAGCAGAATTTTTATGAGGGAATAAAATATTGGGAATAAAAACGAATAGGAAAAAATTCAAATCAGCTGAGTCAGAGCTGAAAATTTGCATTTATAACAGAGTTTTAAATGTTGGTGCACTGAAGATAAACTTTGATCTTTTAACACATTTTTTTCAGTGTCAATGTTTTTTGACCATCAATTATAGTTATAAAATGTGTTATTAATTTTAAATTTATTATTCTTTCATTAAATGGACTATTCAATTTATTATTTTTCTCTTCCTGGAAGTTTCAAAGTATAAAAAGAAAATAATTTGTTGTCCTGATTAATAATAACAAATAACAAAGTAAAAATGAATTTAATTGTCACAAAACCATTGAATAAATTTCACATATACTTCACTTATAAAATATATTATTAGTGTTTATAATATTTAATGATGTTTGCCTTTTGACTCTTCTTAGTGTCAATTGTACACACTTATCCATTCTTCTTCTTTGTAAATACTTATTGCTCTACCTTAATACCATTGCTGTATCTTTGCATTTACTCATAAATTGTTGTTTGAATTGAATATGTATAATTACAGTATATTTATCATCGATTTATGCAGGATCTAGGCATTTAATAATTTTAATTTCACAATTTCTACTAACAATCTGTCCAAGGCAACTTTTTGTTGTTTTTTTGTTTTAAGGTTTTTCTTTGTATCTTACTTTTCAAAATTCTTCCAGCTCACAGTTCTGAAGTCTAACTACTGTGGCTCGATATTCCAAAGGTTATCTTAAGATAGAACTCAAAGTACCTATTAGACTAAGTTCTTATCTTGAGACTCTAGGGAGAAATCCACTTCCAAGATCATTTATGTTGTTGGAAATATCACGATCCTTGTGGTTGTTGTGGTTTTTGGACTTGGATCCCTGTTTCTGTACTGATTGTCATCTGGGAGCTGCCTTCATCTTCTAAATGTTTCTTGCTATACTTACCATATGGTCCCTCCAACTTTAATAGGCAATATTGTGTCAAAATCAGAGACAAAGAGAGAATTTCAAAAGCAGTGAGAGAAAAAAAAAATACCTCACATGCGAGAGCACCTCCAAAAGACTGTCATTGAATTTCTCAGCAGAGACCTTGTACGATAGGAGAGAGCAGAATGATATATTAAGTGTGCTGAAAGAAAAAAAAATACTGACAACAAAGTCTACTTTGCTTGTAAAGTTGTCATTCAGAAATGAAGGAGAAATACTATCTCAGACGAACAACAGCTGAAGGAGTTCATCACCACTAGACCTTTTTTCAAGAAATGATAAAATGCATTTTTCCAGCCAAAACGAAAGGACACTCATTAGTAACATGAAAATATATAAAATATAAAACACAATGGTAAGGGTAACTCTATACTCAAATTCAAAATACTATTTTATACACACACACACACACACACACACACACACACACAAAATATGTAATATGGTTGTGTGTTAAATACTTAAATTTAGAATAAAGGTTAGATGACAAAAATTTTAAAAATAACAATAGCTTTAATAATTTGTTAATGGATACAAAACAGGTAAATTTTAACATCAAAAACATAAAACATGTAGAGGCATATTAAAAGTGTAGAATTTTTGTATGTAATCAAAGTTATGTTGTTATCAGCTTAAAATAGACTGATATATCTATAATATATAACCACAAAGCAAAAACCTACAGTAGATACACGGAAGAAGAAAGGAAAGTACTCAGCAGATACCCCTATGGAAAATCATCAATTCACAAAGGAAGAGAGCAAGAGAAGAAAAGAGAGAAAAAGAATTGAATAACAGGGTTACAAAATAGCCAGAACTCAATAAGATGGCAATAGTAAGTCTTTACCTACCTGTAATTATTTTAAAATAAATGAATCATTTTCTCCAACCAAAAAGCATCAAGTAGCTAAATGGACAGAATTTCAAGACCCCATAGTATACTGCCTAGAATAAATTCACTTCAGCATTAAAGACACACATAGGCTTCTGGTGAAGGAATGGAAAAAGATATTCTATGCACATAAAAATCAAAAGAGAGCAGGGATAGCTATGCTTATATATATCAGATAAAATAAGTTTTTAGTTAAAAAGTGTAACAAGATATAAAAAGTTTATTACATAATGATAAAGAGGTCAAGTCATCATGCATCTATAACAATTTTAAATATATACACACCCAACATCAGAGAACCTAGGATTCAAGTACACAATTATAATTACAGGTCATGTCTTCTTGATTAAACATAAATTAGGAAGGTTAAGAGTAATAATCTAAATGGTTTTTTAACTGTGAACAAATTTAATAGTAGTGCTCACATTCTATTTAAAATTCCATTAGAATTGATTATTTAAAGTTAATATTCATCTTATAAAAACATATACTATTTTTAAAATCAATAGAATGTAGTATTGCAATACTATCATGTTACTTCTTATAATATTGTTTCTTGAACATTCACTGAATCAAATTTTCATACTTTAAATCTTCCATTTATTATTTGTAAATTTTTTTACAAGTGCCCTATTTAGTGTCCCAAGACCCATCAAATGTAGAACAATAATGCCTTACCAATCTATGTATTCAACAAAATTCATATCAAATAAATTTACCATGGCATCTGGAATATAACATGTATTTTAGAACTATTTTTGAAAATTTTACTCATTTATTTAAAAGCATTAACTCCATAAAATGTTAAATAATGACATGCCAGTTTAGTCAAATTAAACCAAAATGTAGCATACTTATTCAAGAATAGCTAACATGAAAGTAATGTATCGAAAAATTTACTAGGTATGGATTGATGGCATTTCATTTAAAATCCAATTAAGCAATATAAAGCTTTTTTCATGAAAATTTCAGGGGATATAGTCTAGTTCTCTATTCTGGAATATAGTTAGAAAACAGTTTTATATATAATTTAAATTATACAACAGAGTAAAGTTTGTCTTAAATAATATGTTAAAAAGGTAGCCTGGGAGTTCCCTGATGGTGTAATTTGGCTTAAGGCTTCGGCATTGGCACTGTCAGCGCTGCGGCCTGGGTTCGATTCCCAGTCAGGGAGCTACCCACATACCAAAAACAAACAAACAAACAAACAAACAAAAAAATGTAGCCTGGAGAAAAACAGAATTGTACAGGCAAGGCACACAAGGCATTTATAGTCTACATAGCAAGAGATCACGGCTTTTTGTATGGTCAGATGCTGTCAGTGGGAGACAAACAGCTTACAACTTAGGAATCATGATTGGTAATTTCTCTCTTTAAAATACAGAAAAACAGTATACTGGTTCTGTATCAATGTACCATTAATTTATACAGTACACTATGGCTAAATAATGGCTTGTGTTGAAAAGGCATTTTGAGTTAAATCATCAGGCCCTTCAAAAATACTTGGTTTCATTAACCCTAGCATGCAGGCATAGACAAAATAATCCAATTTCAAGATACTTGGAGACGCACGAAAACATAGTATGTGTCAAGCCCTGAATATATTAGAAGTACCTTCCTATCTAAAACTGTAATTTACTGTTACAACAACATCATGAAGTAAACTGGATTATGGTGTGAATATTACAATTGAGCAGGTAAGAGATTAAATAAAATATTATGGAAATTGGTATTCACGCCAGCCAGGTTGACTATTTTTGAAAATATGGAAGCTGTGACAATAGTAAAAATAACATCTATATGCAGGTGTTTTACGTACATTATCTCATTTTATCCTAGTACAATGGTTACATTACAGTTTGTAAGCCCATGGAGTGTTTAACACACAGGTCCACAGTCTATAGAGGAGCAACAGGTCAAAATAAACCCAATCGTTACTCTACAACAAAAAAAAGAAAATGCCCCTGGTGTATGTCTTTGGTCCCACATACTTATTAATAAATTATTTCTTTCAGATTATAAAAGGAAAGGTTAGCTAAACATTCTTTTCCATTGGAGAGACCTGTCATATGCTCTGACTCTTTCAAACAACCATAGTATCCACAATGCAAGAGCTCTGAGTAATGGAAAGGTTACTTAGAATTTTTGCCTTTTAAAAGTTACTGTATTCTAGGACAAACATAGCATTTATGAAAAAAATATTTAGTAAAAACAAACCAGCCCCAAACTAATTAGATTACTGTTTCCTGATTTATGATATATTGGCTTCTTTTAAAACAGATTTCATCCATTTCAAGTAATTTGTTCAGTCTTGAAAATATAAGCATTTTGTGCCATTGTTTTCTAAAGGGCAGATCATGCCTTTTCTATTTGGTGTACTATTTCCAAATGTCACAAAATAGCAAAGAGTAAAAAATCCTAGAGACCAAGAGAAACAAGTTTTGCATATTTAATTACAAAAGAGAAAGCAGAAAAATATCCCCAAGGTTTCAAGTAATTTTTATCTAAAATAAATGTAAATGTCTCATTTGTAGATATAGTAGAGAAATAATCATCTCTCCGTTACCTATGCACAGATATCACGCTTCAGTATATTGATTATTGAAAACATTTTGCAAAACGATTATTTTCTTACCTTTATTAAATTTATTGGGGTGACATTGATTAGTAAAATCATCTGGGTTTCAAGTGTCTATTTCTGTAATCCATCATCTGTATATTGCGTTGTGTTCATCACCCATTTTTCCTTCCATCACCTTGAATTTGACCTCTTCACTTTCTTCTACCACCCACCCCGTATCCTCTAGTAACTACTAAACTGTTACTGTGTGTGTGTGTGTGTGTGTGTGTGTGTGTGTCCATCGGTTTTGTTTGTTTGTCTTGTTCATTTGTTGCTTTCAGTTTTATATCCCACATATGAGTGAAGTTTGTGGTTCTCAATGTTTTCTGTGTGGCTTATTTCACTTAGATGATAACTTCAGAACAGACAAATAGAATAGAATTGAGAACCTGGAAATAAACCCACATATATGGGCAGATTATTTTTTTCAAAGGTGCCAAAAACATATGATAGAGAAAAGAAACTTCTTCAATAAATGGAGCGGGGAGAATTGGAAAGCCACGTGCAAAAGAATGAAGGTAGACTGCTGTCACCACATACCAAAATTAACTCAAAATAGATCAAAGACCTGAATATAAGACCTGAAATAATAAGTTGCATAGAAGAAAGCATAGATACTAAACTTATGGACCTTGGGTTAAGGGGATGTTATGAATTTGACCTCAACACCCAGGCAATTAAAGCAAAACTAAAGGAATGGGACTATAACAAACCAAGAAGCCTCTGCACAGCAAAAGAAACCATCAACAAAGCAGAGACAGCCCAGTGAATAGAATAAGATATTTGCCCACAATACCTCCGCTAAGGGGCTGATACCCAAAATTTATGAGGAACTCATACAACTAAACATCAACAACAGCAACCCCATTAAAAAATGGGCAGAAGACCTAAACAGACTTCTCTTAGGAAGACATACAAATGGCCAACAGATATAGGAAAAGATGCTCAACTTCACTAGCTACCAGGGAAATGTAAATGAAAATCACTGTGAGATAACCACGTGACACCTGTTAAAATAGCTATTATTAACAAGGTGAGTAACTAATGTTGGAGAAGCTGTGGAGAAAAAGGAACCCTCAAACACTGCTGATAGAAATGTAAATTGTTACAGTCACTATGGAAAACTGTGGGGGAGATTCTTGAAAAAAATAAAGAATAGAATTACCATAGAACCCCACAATCCCTCTTCTGGGTATCTACCCAAAAAATCTGAAAACATTTATTTATAAAGATGGAGGTACCCATATGTTCATTGCAGTATTTTTCACAGTAGCCAAGACATGGAAACAACCAACGTGTCCTTGGATAGGTGACTGGTTAAAGAAGACGTGGTGCATGTACACAATGGGTCACTACTTAGCCAGAACAAAATATAAAATAATGCCACTTGCAACAACACGGATGGATCTTGAAATACTGTTCTACATAAGGTCACGGTTAGGATGAGTTGTTTCCCAGTCTTCTCTAACCTCCCATCTCCAAATCTGTTAAGATAGATGACGATGGTGACTAATTTGGCTTAAAGTTTTGATCGGATTGAATTTGAGGGAAACATTTCACCACTTTCCTCACTTGGTTTAAAATTGCTTTTTTTTTTTTTTTTTTTTTACCATTACTTTTTTTGTGCGTTCTTAACCATTTTCAGGCTTCCCAATATCATTATGCAATTCTTCTGGTATTACCCAAATTTTAAAGCTTTCTGACATCCAAATAGATGTATTTTAAACTGCAATATGTTGTTAAATTATCACCCCAATGTAATACAAGACAAATATGGCCCAGACTGAACTCTTAATTTCTCCTAACTGGATTCAGCTGTTTTCTGGAACTCAGTAGTCCATTTATGGCATAATCAGTTACTTTTAAGCTAAAACCCTTAAAAGACATCATCAATTCCTTAATTTTCATTACTTCCTCATGCATCAGTTTTTAAATAATGCAAATTTCATTGCAATATGCCTTTATTCCTGTAACTCCTCTACCCCTAAGGGCACCCTTTATCATCCCCTGATTAGGACTGCAAGCTATCCTGTTCACAATATTAAATGCCTTTCACCTATGTTCAAAGACCCTGTTATCTACCCCTCCCCTCTCCACAGGACACAATAGTAATCACCTATCTTAAACTTACTATTTATTGCTCCTAGATTGCATTACAAATACCTTAGCATGACCTAGGAAGTTCATCACAATCTGGTCCTAACCACGGTTTTAGGTTTCATTTCTGCTATGCCCACATACCTCACGACAACTACACCATGATCCTCATAAACTTCTCATGTGTCATTAGTTGTATCATTTTATTTTATTATTGTTCTTTCTCACATGTCTTTTTCCTTTGTCTGAAATGACTCTTCTGCGTTCTTCACCCAATAAACCTCTATGTTTAAGTTTCATTTGCTATTCCATTTTATCTTTCTATTGGGTTTTCTTAATTTTTTTAAACAATCCAAATTTGCAGAACATTTGCAAGTGTGTTAAATTTATTTCTGAACCATTTGAACCATAATGTATCATTCGGAGTTTAACCAGATATGCAGACTGAGTAGAGGATAAAGAGATTAGGAGCTATATTTTGAGGAATTGGCCGTGTGATTTGGAAGACTGCCCAAGAAAGGTTGAAATCCACGAGGCAGGCACACAGGAAGGGAAGGTCCTGGGCTGGCTGGGATACCATGGCAGGACCTCAAGCCTTTACCCACAGGTAGTCAGAAGGGGCTTCTCTCACCGAACAAAGGTCAATTGATCATAGACTTTTATTGCAAAATTCTTCATTAGCACCTCAATTAGTGTTTGATTAAATGACTCGGAGAAGGCAGTTGTTGGCTACCAAGTGATTACAGTCATCCCTTCTATTTTAGTAGTTTAATTTAGGCAAGTTGACTCAAGAAATGATTACAGTTATGACTTATTACCCCAAATACTTTAGTGTGTGTTCTGACGTCAAGATTAAGAAATTAACATTACTACATGACTGCCTGCTAATTCTCAGACCCTACTCACTTCTGTTAATTTTCTTAATTACGACATACAGCGAAAGGAACAAGTCCAAGACAAATTTTGCATTTAGTTGTCAGGTCCTATTAGTTTCTTACTGTCTGGAAGAAGTTTTCATTTTTTGTTTGACTTTCGTGATCTTGACACATTTGAAGATAACAACAAGCAAGTTATGTTTAGATGGTCTCTCAGTTTTGGTTTGATTGCTGTGTCCTCATGGTTGTATTCATATTTTGCATTCTTTCCAGGAATGTCACTTAAGAAATATAATAGTTCTCCTCCCTCCACTCCATCAGGTGGCATGTGGTTTCGATCTGTCATATTACTGTAGTGTTTCCCCTACTTGGCTCTCACGGTTTTCTGAGCCAAGTATCTCTGCTGTGTGGGATGTGACTGCATTGTGTGTTAGCAGCGTGCTTTTCCTCTACACAGAAGCCAATAGCTCAGGAGAGCAGAATTGCTTCTGGGTTAAAATGATTGTATTAGTGATTATTTTCACTTTGATCAATTATTTAAGGTATTTTCTGCAAATTGTATTGCTTATAATCTTCCTATTTTCCATTTTACATTAACATGAACTATGTATGAAGTACTTGGAATCTAGGTTAAGAATGATAAAAATATAACTTTTATTACATTTTGTGTTTATTTATGGACTAATGCCTTTCAATTTTCTAGTGCATTATAATCTATTTATATTGATGTTAAAATCCTTTCTGACTTAGTCAATGGGGGCTCCATAAAGCCTCTTTATCTTTTTGACATTTCCCCATCATTTGCTGAGTATTTTTCTCTTTCTAACTGAACAATGTGTTAAGCTCAACTTAGACCTGTACTGTCCCTGACCTGGAATCAGCCATTATTGCTAGGAAGTCTGTATCCCTTGAGTGGAAGAATATTTAGAATCTTACAAATGTGCTCATTGCTGTTGAAATGTCTCTGTCTCAGGTCTTTTCAGTGTTTCTGGTGGTCTAGAAAATATATATATATATATATATATATATATATATATATATATATATATTATATATATGTATATATATAATATATATTATATATATATATACACACACACACACACACGTATATATTCTTATATGAGTGATAGATATCTCCTAAATATTTAACTATACATGCATATAAATATGTATATATATTATGTATTTGATGAATGTTTTTGATAGATTCTCTTGAGATTAAAATATTCACCTTTAGGACATCCATGTACACCTTCAAGTAATCTTTTTGGTGTTTGTAGTGTTTATTCTTTTTGGTATTTATTCTTTCTTGTACCATGTGCAATATTGCCTTGGCTTGGAAAGCTTCCTTTATCTTTTCTTATAATATGGGTATTCTGACAGCAAATTACTTCATCTTTTCATCTGAAAATCTCTTTAACCTCTTTTAGAAATATTTATTATAAAATATTTTTCTTGGATAAAATTTTTTGTGTTCACATCTTTCTGCCATCCATTGTCTTTGTATTTATACTAAATGGAGTTTGCTTATTTTCCTTTATCTGTGAGTTTCTATTTTGATCACTTTGCAGTCCACAACACTACAAGGTTTTGAGATTGTCACAAGGTGAGACTTCAGGACTACAAGGATGTAAGATTGTAGAACATTATAATATGGAACAATTGATTGCAAGGCAATACACTTGAGCTAATTGATACCAGAAGTCAAGACTGTGAGTCTCTGAGAGTGCCAGGCTATGATAATGCATGTTCTCTTTTCATTTTCCAATCCAAATCCCAGCTTCTGCTTACTCAGAAAATTTCCATGAAAGCGAATTATTTGTTGAAAAGGATTAACTGTGCATGTGGGGTTTTTTCAGATTAAAATATAACATGCCAGCCCAACATCAGTTAAAACATGGCTATTTTTTCCAAATGTCATTTTTGGTCTGCATGTCTCCCATAAATGTTCTGATCCATTCTCAGCAAGTGGGCCCATGTATAAAAGTGTCACCTATCCATTGCTCACCTACAAAAGGTGTCTCCCAGTAGGTTAGTTCTTTAAGATTTATTTGTGTTTATAGCTGTTTATTATGGCTTTTAACAAAAGTATTTTTTTCTTTTTTTTTAATTATTGAGATTTCTGTGAAGGTTTTTCAAGGAGTGAAAGTTATTCATGGCCTTCTATAAGGTAACCTTAAGAGGAACTTTACAAGTCCCTCTTTAAAATGTATTTCTGAGTTGGCTTCCCTGATCCTACAGAAACAGAATAAATATTAGAATAGATTGTCCATTTTCTTTGTTTTAAGAACGGATTGTTGATACCATATCAATGTGTATATTATATGATAGCATACATTATTATCTACTCATCAGTGTTTAAATATCTAACTATCTTCCTCTCTATGTTTATCATACATAAGATGCTATGACATATTTTTTATTTCAACTTTCTTAGTACATGCTCACAAAATAATTATCAAATAAGCAAATGAATGCATAAATGAATATAGAAGAATCTATTAAATGTGTTCACAATGCATCAGTTTAAGTGCCTTAGATATATACTTACAAGTGTGACATTTTTATATACAATGTTGTTATCTTTGATTAAAATGTTAGAAATAACTTTATGCTGTTATGGAAAAGCTAGGATAGAAAATAATATCCCATGAAAGAAAAACATTAAACATTAATTATTGCCCTTAGACCACACACTCTGTTAATCAAGGTGATTAATCTATTGTGATCTTTTTATTTTGGCTAATTTTTACCCACAGATTTTGATCAGAAAAGAGCAGTAGAAACTGAACAGTAGTCTCTTTTTTCAGAAAAAAGTTTTCTCAATTATAAGGTCCCTTTTTACCGATGTCTAATTTTTTTTTATCTGACTTGCTTATGTAATCATTTAAAACCCTTGTTTGCTTTTGTTTCTGATACTTGTACGGTCTCTGCCTCTTGAACACATACGAGTTCAGCCTAAAGTGTAAATGACAACCTGTTAGCACTACTCAGATGTGTCAGGGTGATGAGTTTGTTAAGAAAGGTACTAGTATATTCTAGGGTACCAGTAATGTCACAGTGTTAGTTCTTATGTAGTTCCTCAGATATGAGGGGAAAGAACTATTAGGGGAAGAGAATTTGATAGAATGTCTTTTTAGTTCCTGTGAAACTTCTATTGATAATTAAGATAGGCTATACATCAGCTCTCTGGAGCCCCAACATCTATTCACTAATTTGCTTATGCCCTGTCATTTCTGATTGGTTTTGAACACACAACTATTTTTGCATACAGATGTTTTGCATCCTTCCTTCCATATCTATTCCCGTCGCCTGCCAGATTTTTGGTAACTAAAAATAAAGATCTGAAATAGCCTAAGAGAATAGAGGATCTGGTGAAGATTCTAAGTAGCTAGGGCAGAGGTCAAGTCCAGCTGAAAAGCTGATGAGGAAGATCAGGTGGCCCACAAAGAATGAAACCAAACACAGTGAGATGTAGTAACAGAATCAAATAGGCTTCACTAACCCAACCACTGATTCTAGGGGCATGACCTGGGCTAGCTTTAACCCCATTTGGATAGATACATTTTAAATTTTACTACACAATATGCTCAAAATCCACAGGAAATTTGTGCCTCTCATTGATACCAGTAGAGGTCCTATCTGATATCAAACCTCATGCCCAACCTTCAAGTCCGTTCTGATAGAATTTCCAGGCACTACTAATGATGGAAGGAGTGTGGTTTGTAGCTATCATTTGTTACGTGGCTTCAGTGTGCCAAGGGCTGGCTTAAAAACCTGTTTTAAAATTCCCAGAGCCCAGTGCATTTTGTTATCACCATTTCCAGATAGGTTTTGGAAGGTATCACTAGATGAGCAATAAGACTTAAATGGTTCTATTAGTGAAAAACATTAAGACTATTAAGTCTGCAAAAGATAAAGCTGTGGGTATTTTGGCCAGTCTTTTCTTTTACACGCAAATTTACTAAAAAGGTAGTATCATCCACATCAGCTATTTTCCATTTCTACTAGTGGACTGACATGTGAAAAGGCTGTAGTAAGAGAAGAATGGATGAAAATTAACTATGAGAGAAAAGTATTCTAACAAGTGCCTTTTTAAAGGGAATGAACTAATACATTTTCCTTTGTTAAGAAAGAGACTAACATCGCAGATGTGTTGCAAAGACCTTTCTCTGAGCATTTAATTAGATGATCATAGGAGATCCTTTTAAATCCTTCGAGTCCTCACAGTTGTGAAAGTGATAGCTAATGGACTGAATGCCAAGAGAAAAACATAGTCTAATGTGACTAGAAAGTAATACTTCCAGCTTTACATGCTTCTTAAGATTCTTTTATTTTCCAATTGACAAAGAATAATATTTTAAATGTTACATTTTAAATGAATATTGTAAGACAGGCTTAACCTGTAGTTTTGTCATTAGAAATAACTTAAATGTTGGATAAAATACCTACAGAAGATCAAACACAATGCAATATTTTCACAAATGTTATATTTCAACAGCTTGAACATCTATGATCAATAACAGTAAAGTTAATATTTGACATTTTCCAAAATCTTTACAGATTTAAATGCATAGCATTTAATAGAACAATGTATAAACACAAATTAGTTATTTATTTTTAATGTGAAATTGAAATACCAACAAAGTAAGATGGTTTTTAAAACAAAAAACAAAACAATGCTAAATTAACAACTTTACAGAAAATTAAAAAGTTTTAAAAGAAGATAAATAACGTAGTTAGACAAAGTTAAAGTGGCTTTACTTTAATTAAGGCAAATTGGAAAAGCTTGTACTATTGAACACTATTATTTGTTCTCCATAATAACTACTCAGGCTTATCAAAATAAGTTAGTAATTCTTTTCAAAATCAACATTATTGATCACATGATGTGAGGACATTTATGTACTTACTGTCCTTCTGTGAAATAAAAGTCACATTCTAGTTACTTTATTCCAAGCTAATAAAAAATATCATAGTACCCAATTGAAAAAGAATTTCACTTTACAGTGATTCGGAAATAAAAGTTTAAGGATCTTCTTATTTGTTTTGTTAGTATTTGGTAAATGGAAATAACATTTTTTTTTATCAAATCAATCGATTCAAATGCCTTTGTTATTAGGCAACAGGAAAAGTAGTAGAGGGGTGCAGTAGACCCCACTAAAGGCCATGATATCATGCTCCTGGTACAAACTATACAAACTCTTAAATTTGAAACTGGTCAATAAATTCAATAAATCTCAATTTGGGGTCACAATGAGTAGTATGAAATATTTCTTGGTTAACTCATTGAACTGTTGGTAAAAATAAGTGAAACAGTATGAAATCTTTTAAAAACAATAAAGTGATCAATAAGTAGATAATGTCATTATCATTATTAAGTGCCTATTCTCTACTGGATACCTCTTGTATGTAGCTTAATAAATATTAGATCAAAGAACAAAATTAAAGTTAAGATTAGAATATATTGTGAAGAACATATAATATGAAATGTTGATAAAAATAAAAATAATGAAATCATTAGTGTGACATATCAGTTGGCCATTGGAAAAAAAAAAAGAAAAATGTGCATTTTGTATTACTCATTTAGAAATGAACTTCTTATAATGCATAAGTGCACTGAAAATCATAATAGAAAATAAATACATTTTTAAATCCCTAGAAAACAACAACTATATGCCAATTTTTAAAAATATTCTATTACATTTATAAGGTGGAAATAAAAATGATAACATTCTAAACTCGTATTTAATAAAATTAACCACAAAGTGTTTAATGAAAAATAAAGATAGAAAAAATACAACTCACAAAATATATCTGTTACAAATGTAAAGTTTATTTAAACTCATTTTATTTAAAATTTAATAGAAACAGACAAAAATATGCAATTTGCATAAAGAGTTCTAAATAATAAAAGTTAACCAAAGATAGAGAAATAATAATACAAGGTAGGGAGAAGTATATGAGCAAATTAAAAGAAGAGAGGGTATAATCCATTCAGAAAAATTCAACTAGTTCTGTATACTCGTAATCATGTAGACTCGAAGGGTGTATAGTGGTAAGAGCTATAGTTCCATAAATGTTATGGTGTTCATATCTTACCTGCTTTTCCTGAAAATAATGGAGTGATGTGTTTGACAATTGAGACTGAGAATCATGTTTGCAATTTTAAAAGATCACTGAGGAAACCAAACAAAAGTGTAGGAAAATGTGATATCCCAGAAAAACAATTAGCATTAAAAATCAATATTGCTCTGAGTGTGTTTGCTAATAAGAAAAATAGAGTTGCAAAATAGCCAAAAGTTACTATGTTCGAACTTGATACAGTTCTGACTTCGGTAATGTAGGCAAGGTTTCCGTACCTTACCCAGGAGGGCAATGAGCTATAATGAACAGAAACAGTGCTCCAAAGACAGCATTAAAAGATTTAACAGGAATTGAACTGGCAGTATAAAAAAGGCAATTAGATTCCAACTCTGTCTACAAGCAAGAACTATTCCTTCCTGGCCAAAGATATTTAGATTCCTTCTTCCTACAACTTGAGGATGAGGACGACCTATCACATTAGTTTCAAAGAATAATTACATAAACAGAGCCCTCTTCAATGCTCGATACAGCAAGTACCGAGTTCCATGGGCAAAGACTGAGAAGACCATACACCAGTGAGGACCATACACTCCGGCCTCATCACAACCCTGATACAAGCCACATTAGTTAATGAGTACAAAATTACTTATTTTAACATGACTATTGTGATTTTAATGAAGATGTGCAAACTGACACCATAACTTAATCTACTGTAGTTCTGTGTAGAAAGACTGCTAGGAGCACTGGCTTTAAATTCCTGGTTTTAAAATTCAGATTTTCTTCATTGAGTGATCTTGCAAAAGTCACTTACCTGTTTGTCCTTTGTAAATGCTAGTTCTGTTGTAAAAATTAAATAAATCATGTAAAGTGTTTAAAACAAGATTTGAGACATTGTAAATACTAAATGCCTTTTATTCACATATAGCTAAATATACTCACTATTATGTTGGTATTTTTTACATGAAACAATTTATAATACCCTCTCCCTATTACTTTATCAATAAATTACAATATCCTCTTACACTATTACAATATCCTTTATAACCCCCATTCAGTTTTACGAAGGTAAAATTGACATCCAAAAATTGTATGTATTTAAGAAATGCAATCTGCTAACCCAATTTTCCTAAAATTATATAGAAACACATTTGTTTCTTTTAAATCAAACTTGCCCAATCTGCGGCCCATGGGCCTCGTCAGGCTCAGGACAGCTTTGAATGTGGCCCAACACAAATTTGTGATCTTTCTTAAGACTTTACAAAAATTATACAAGAATCTTTCTTTAACTCACCAGCTATTGTTAGCATTAGTGCGTTCTATGTGTGGCCCAAGACAGTTCTTCCAAGGTGACCCAGGCAAGTCAAAAGGTTGAACACCACTGCCTTTAATTGTGTTACTATATTCTCTTGCCAAACAAGTTATAGTCATTGCTAAAATCAGCAACTTTTAAAAATTAGTTTCAAAAATATTAAAATATATCATTTAAAAAGGTATTTAACACAAATTTCTTCTAAATAGAGAAATTTAAAAATATGATACTAAAATGTTTAAATGTTTCAATTTTTTCAAGTTAAATAATAATTCAGTAACAGAGAGAAATATTTTGTTATAAAATGAATATGTTAAATAAAAGAATGACACAGTGGAAATACTTAAACAGGCATGCTGAAAAATACTCCTTCGGTGATTTTAGTTACTCATGCCTTTGTCTATTCTAATAATTTCTGGAAATGCATATTTCAGAAATTGCATTTAGGTATTCAGCACTGGATTAACTTGAATTAACTCAAGGTACATTTTTCAAAATATTCAAAGTTAAATAGATATCTTGGACGGTCAGTTTAATAATTTTTTATGATGCTAATTTAAACCTAATTGTGTGTGTGTGTGTGTGTGTGTGTGTGTGTGTGTGTGTAGGAAGAATTGAGAGGGTGTTTGATAAAAGTCATTACAAATAAATTGGTGAAAGAGTATGAATCAGGTTTTCAAATTATACCCGTGGTAATTTTTTTCACCTCTTTTTTGTATGTGTGCAGAAATAATATATGTCTGTTTATTTCTAAGGTTTTCATTCTATGACACCTCACAAATTACAATTTCAGTTAACCGCACACCTGTAAACTGATATTTAATTTTGGGTGTAGGATGTTACAGACACACACCCAGATATCAGTATGGATATCCTACTTCACCTCTGTTTAAAAAAAATATTGTATTCTTTGTAAAAATGTTTCACCGATCAGGAACTCTGACAGTATCTTGAAATCCCAGGATAGCCCATAGGCATTTAAATTGACATCAGCGTGCTGTCAGTAACAATGCTTCCCCATTTATCATTTGAATCACCTTTGCATCAACATTTTTTAAACAAATTATTGTATATAGTTGTTTAACAATCCACGTGTGTGTGCCCAATGTCCTTTCTTTGCTACCAGCTAATAATAGAGTTAATATAGTAGCTATATGCATGTTCCTTATATTTTCATTTTATGCCTTCAAAATAAACTTAACAACTTTTTAATAGATAAAAATAAGCATTTCTTACTGTATGGCTTTATGAAGATATTCGCCCAGAAGACCATCTCTACTATAAATCCAAGCTGTAATTAGGAGGCTATCAGTCTCTTTTATGTGTTTTGATGGATTTATGGCTCCCACTATGGAAGTGAATGAAACCATGCAAAGCTAATCTTCCTAGCAGGAATAAGCCTTTAGTACAGGACAAATGAAAGACACTTAAGTAATAAAGATCCCCTATGTTCTTCATCAAATGTGTGAGTAACTTATTAATCCAATAAAATACCATATATTAAACAGATGTATTCTTTTATACACCAAATAACATCTCAAAATGCTATATTTGTAGAGGTATGTGTACAGAATAGACATAGCAATTTAATCCTCACTTTTACCTTCACTTAATTTTCTCAGAATATTTTTGGGTGTTACCATTGTTTTCAACTTTTATGAAATAAAAAATCTATAATAACCTTACAGGATTGAACAGCTTGTTAGCATTTTATATTTATAAATCATGTGACAGCATTCATAAACTTTCTCTTCTCTTCCCCCACATAATTCCCTTAACTATCCCTTAAAAGAGCATCAACAGACATTTAAAGAGCAATGAAGTGATTACTGAGTATCTGAAAAATACAGACTCCCTGGGAAATATTTTATGACATTTAAATAGTTGAGGACAGAGACAAACTGAAAAATAATACCGAAGAGAAAACGTGCGAGTCTATCACAAATTTAAAAGCAGCTTTATAAATTCTATTTCTTTCTTTACATATATGGTCCAGCAGAAATAATTCCCTTTTTAAAGTAGTTAAAATATTGTTATGTTACAGAATTATATGCCTATGATTTTGTAATGAAAGGTGTGGTATAGATTACCAGCTCATTAAACAGGGCATTAATTCTGCCTGACCTTGAATATTTGTTTTGCTTTGTATCTATTTTATATATGACACTTTATCTTCCAAAAATCCCAAATGAAAAATTTAAGACATTTCTTTATATGTTCATGAATATTGAGGTCACTGCATAAAATTTTGTGTATTTCTCATTCTATTTTTTCTGCACAATCCCCACTATAGTTGTTAATTAAAATCACTATTACTGACTTTTACTTGCAACATAATTAATTTTAACACTCAAGTAATAGTCTTCAGTTTCATAAATAGGCAAATATTTTATTTTTTTCCAATCTTTACATTCTGAAGTTACTGAGATTATTCTTTTTTTTTTTAAATTCATTTTTATTGTTAGACTTATTGGGGTGACATCTGATGGCAAGGATTACATAGGTTTCAGGCATACAATTCTACAGTGCATTGTCAACTTGTTGTATAATCAGTTCACCACCTAATGTGACTTCTCTTTCCATCACCTTATATTTAGCTTCCCCCCTCCTCTCCCACCCGCTCCCCTTTCTCCCCTCCCTAACCCACACGTCCCCAAATAAACATTAAACTATTGATTGTGTCCATGGGTTATTTGTTTGTTCATTTCTTTTTTTCTTTGCTTTCAGTTTTATATTCCGCATATGAGTGAAATCATGCAGTTCTTTGTTTTTTCTGTCTGGCTTATTTCACTAAGCATGATGATCTCCAGGTCCATCCA